>CM021105.1:662908306-663096335 GCA_007115665.2 Sequoiadendron giganteum | reverse complement strand
TTGTTGCTAGGTAAGAAGCAATTGACAAACATATTGAAGACCTCAAAAACTCAAAAGTGTTGGTGTAAATAGTTTTATTTTATATATAGTTATCTTATCACCCTCTCTACCTTGACCTTTTCACATTAGTTAAGTTGAAACAATAAGATCGTGCACCAATCTTCATGAGGATTCTCCATCATTATTTCACTATTGTAGGAGACCATTAAACTTAGTAATGTGTGAAGGAAATACAAAGGTATATAGTTGACATCTACAATGGCATGCGCATGGAGGAATGAACAAATGATTCTAGAGTATAATATGCCTGCGAGATGAACATATTAGTATGTATTTGTAGTTCTACTTAGCTTTTTTTTTGCATAAATGTTGAATGTTAAGAACCACGATGAACAAGTAATCTTATCAAAGATCTTGTAGCAGTGATAGGAGCTCCAATAAGGAGGCATTGACAATAATTTTTTGGCTAATTTAATTTCCAATGCTTATTAGCAAAGACAATACAATAGTTATCTCAAAACTATATTAAATACCACTTAAATGTATTGTAATCATATGCATCATAAATGGTATGATATGATATAAAAATAGAATAGGAGAAAGGGTCATCATATAGAAAAAATGGATAAAATATGGCATAAACTAGAACATGAATGGATCTCATCAATAAGCCTATCTAAAACAAATTTGCAATTGAAAATCAGTGAAAAACCCAAAGAGGGATTGACTGAACATAATTCCATCTCCATGGAATGCTTAGTGTGATAGATGAAAAGGAAAAATTGTCATGGATAAATGTCAAAATGGTTATTGAATAATATTGTTCTCATTTGGTTAGCCATTTGTTGAATACCAAAAACAACTTGATAAAAGATAGATGCTTGAAGAAAGAAAATCCAAAAAAAATGATCCTTGCATGTTTAATTTTTAATAAAATAGTTATTAGTTATCGAGCATGTGTTTGAGACTAACATCCTCCACCCCAAGACTAGGTGATTGATCTATTATTAGGATCTATGAAAATTGCACATGTATGCTTAATTATTATAATGATTAAATTCAAGGTCCTAAAACTGTAATTGAAATGCTTAAATAAACACACCAATAATAAAGTGATGAAATTAACAACAAAGAGAAAATAAGAGAGAATACAAGAACATGAGTTGATAACAGAGTTCACCAATATGGCTATGTCTCTGGGTCCCTCTCCAATAGAGTGATTGGTCCTTGATTATGCTCCAAAACGGTTACAAGGCTTCAACTGAACAAAGTGTCGAGTCTCCTGGATAAAGTTACAAAGTCCTTCTCCTTCAAGTGCAATAGTAGTGCTCCTCGGTGCACAAAGATGAACACTCAAATTCTCCAGAATAATTATCTAATCACTCGCCACTTCCCAAAGTCATAAACTACCCCCTTTTATACACAATTTTTTTCCCAATTTATGGTTCATAATCATATGATTTACAAATCTCCCAATTATAGTTCAAAAATCTTCAAATATCCCCTTAAAATCCTTAATAATCTTCATAAAAATTACCTGACCCCTTTAAAATCCCTTATTAATCTTTAATTATTATTTTTATATCATTTTAATCCCTTTATATTTATCATGATTTCTAGCTTTTGATTTTAAAGGGATTAAACCTTTAATTATAGGGATTTAATTTTGAAAATATAGAAAGATTTGGCTTTTAGCTATATAATAAAATAAATAAGCCTCGAAAATCCTTCAAACCATGCGCATAGTGCAATGGTAGAGGGTGTGAGTGGGTGGAGAGGGTTCAACGGTTCAAACCACCCCCCTCCAAATCCGCTTTGCACTACACTAAATAGCGTTGGTGACTATAAATGGTTAGAGGAAGTTGTGGGGTGCAATGGTTAAAAAGTTAGAGGAAGTTGGCTTGGAGGATGGAGGTTGGGGGGTTGAATCCCCAACCCAAAATTTTAGCAAACAGTTGAAACCAACCGAGTTTCGAAGGCCTGCCACGTATCGAGGTGTGATTGGATGACCTTTGCCACCCAACTACCATGTGTCAGACCATAATTCACCAAACTCAATATTTGTATGCTGACTCACCTACTCAATCGAATTCCATGTATCAGGGTCTGATTTATCCATGTCAGCGTACATCTTGACACATTAGCATGTTGATGTCAACATGCTTACATCAACAATGGTACCTTGGTCAACCTTGTTACCTGCAAACTTTGATTGGGTGTATTTGTCGCGTATGACCTCTATTTGAGGTGAAACGAGCGGCTTTTGGATCGTCTCATCAAGCTCTTTGATTTGATGTCATTTTTGACCAATTTTGAAATGATCATTTGTTTCCCCTTGCGTCCTACCTTTGGTACCTCTACCTTGACCCAACTTTGACTGAGCATATCTTGAGCGATGAACTCCTTTTGACTTCGTTCAAGTTGTTTTGGGTTCATTTTTTTGAGCACTTCGACATGGCAATGATTTATGGAGCATTTGGAACACTTCAAATTTTGGTGAAAAGTATCCACCTGGATCAGTCCTCCCCACTAGAGAGCTTTTCGACCTCCGAAAGCTTGATTACTTGGAAATTGAGGGTATAGTTCCCTTACTTTACCAATCTCCATCCATTTTTCCTTGCTTGGATTCATCCCCTTTAATTCCACTCTAAGTTACTCAACAACTCCTCCTTGTGAAGTCTTGAAATTCTTGTCTAGGATGGCATCCTCTTGCAGCTCTGTCATATATTCAGGTGAAATATCATCAATTGATGGAACCTAAATTTTAGTCTCTTCATCCAGTATCATTGGAGACTCATACAACTTCAAATTCTCTACATTTACAACTGAGTAGATGTGCATGTATGGAGGAAGATTTAGGCAGGAGGCATTAGTATCGATCTTCTCTAGGATCTCAAAGGGACCATACTTGATCGACTTAAGCTTCCTACCTTCGCCTTGCATTCTTTCCTTGTTGATATGCAACCAAACTCTATCACCAACCTAAAATTGATGATCAACATGATGCTTATCATGTTAGGCTTTATACTTTGTCTAGCTCTTCTTCAGTTGTACTTCAATTGATTGATGAATTGTTTGGACTCTCTAGATGAACTTCAAAGCCTTCTCTGCATCATGGCGTCCATCTTCAACATCGTCCTTCCCAAAAGAAAATTCCATCAACATTTTTGGCAAATACTTGAAATGTGTTTCAAAAGGAGATCTTTTTGTAGAAGAGTGTGTTGCATGGTTGTAGGCATGTTGCACATAATGTAGACTTTCATCCAACAAATTAGGATGCTTATTGCAGTAGCCTCTGAGAAGATGCACAACGGTCATGTTCACTACCTCCATCTATCCATCAATCTACGAATGGAAAGTTTTACTTTTATTCATTTTAGTGTCCATGATTTCCCACAATGCTGACCAAAATTCCCCCAAGAATCAAGAATCTCGATCTGATATAATAGAAGTAGGAAGCCCAAAATGAACCCATAAAAATTGAAAGTGCAGATGTGTTGTTAGTTCAGTTGTGACCTGTCTCTTACAAGGTATTAAAATACACATTTTGTTGAACCTATCAACTACCACAAACATATAATCATGTCCCTTCCTAGACATGGTTAGTCCCCCAACAAAATCCATTGAAACACTCTCCCATGGACGAGATGGTACATGTAGAGGAGTATACAATCCCAACTTCCTATTGCTAGGCTTGCTTGTTCCACACATTACACATCCTCTAATGTACTTGGATACAGTTTCTTGCATACGAGGCTAGTAACAATATTTTTGCAATTGTGACATTATTTTTCTAACCCCAAAATATCCAACAATCAATTATGTGTGTGCTTCCCTAACTACTTGTGCTTGTTTACCTTTTGGAATGCATAACTTTCCTAAATGTTACAACAATTTATCTTGCACATAGTAGTCTTTTGCTTCTACATGTTTTCATGTAATTAGAGCTGAATAAATATCCTTAAAGTCTTCTTCCTTGGTGTATTGTTCCTAAAAAATTTCATGTACCATAGAACTACCTTGAAGGATAACTGTACAACATTCATGATAGGAGGCCTAGACAACATATCTCCTACTTTATTATGAACACCTTTTTTATACTTAATAACCAAATGAAACTATTGAAGAAAACCCATCCACCAAAAGTGCCTACTTTGTTGTAGTTTGTATTGTGAGTGCAAGTATTGAAGTGGTCGGTGATCAGTGTCGATTACAATTTCTTTACCCATTAAGTAGTGTTTCCATTTTTTAACACTCTAAACTAATGCATGCAGTTCCTTATCATAAGTAGGATAGTTATTTAATGTAGCTATAAAGGTTTTAGAGTGATAGTAGATTGGTTTACCTCCTTGCATGAGTACTAATCCCATGGCAAACCCACTTGCATATGTCTCAATCTCGAATGGTTGTTGTAGATCTAGTAAACCTAGAATTGCCACAGTGCTCAACTTTTCCTTCAAAATGTCGAAGGCCTTTTGCTGCGGACCTCCCCACTGGAAAGTTGTCTTTTTACTGGTTAAAACATGCAATGGTGATGCAATGTAGGAGAAGTTGGTGATGAACTTCCTCCATTACTTAACTGCACCTAAGAAACTTCTTACTTTTGTGACAGTACTTGGCTTAGGCCATTTTACAATAACTTCGACCTTCGCAGGGTCTACTTTCAATTGAACACCTCCTACAACATAGCCTAAGTACACTAAGGATGTCTTAGAGAATTCACATTTCGACATCTTTACAAAAAAAAAATCTTTTCTCAAAACATCAAAAACTTTTGTTACATGACTTACATGCTCTTCCCAAGTTCGACTGAATACAAGTATATCATCTAAATAAACTATGACAAACTCATCAATGAAAGGATGAAAGACATCATTCATGACTCTCATAAAGGTAGCTGGTGCATTACAAAGCCCAAAGGGAATGACCAACCACTCATGCAGTCCTTGTTTTGTCTTGAATATAGTTTTCCAAATGTCATTTTCTACAATTCTAATCTGATCTGATATCCATTATGCAAATCTAACTTAGTGAAATAAACTGCATGTTTCAATTGATCAAGTAAATAATATATTCGAGGAAGAGGATACCTGTTCTTTACCATTATCATTTTTAGGGATTTGCAGTCGATGCAAATTCTCCATGACCCAACCTTCTTTGGCACCAACACAATTGGAGAACCACAAGGAGAGGTACTTGGACGAATAAATCCTTTCTCAACCAACTCCTAAACCTGCTTCTTGATTTCCTCATTCTGCATAGCTAATATATGGTACATGTTGATGTTTGGAAGAGGCACATCTTGTTGTAACTGGATTTCATTATGTATCTCTCTCTTTGGTGGCAATCCCTTTGGCTCCTGAAATAAGTCAACATAGGCGGAAACTACATTGACCAATTCAGCTTTATGCTCTAGATCACACCCTTTGAATGCCTCAGATTTATCAACCTCTTTGTCTTTTACAATCATTAATACAAATTTCTTACTAGCATTGACTAAGCTCTTCATTTGTCTAGTATTCACCAATGTTAGATTAGTCTTAATCTTATGTGTCCATACAATGAATTCTTTACCATCCTTAAAAAGGTGATATTTGTTTTCCCCCTATATAAGATTGCCTTCTTGTCATAAATATAAGGAATCCCTAGCACAAGGGGCCACAAATATCTAAAGGAACCACATCAACTTCTACCTCATCTATGAAGTTTGGAGTGATAGCAAATCTTAACTTACATTGCTTCGTTACCTGTAACTGTGTATCATTGTGAACCCATCCAAGTGGATATGGATTTGGATGAGGTGTTGTAGCCAGGTTAAGTTTATTAACAACTTCTTCAAATATTAGATTTACTTGGGTTCCTGTATCAAACAAAGTATCAATCTTAGTATGCTTAGTTACAACCCGAGGGTGATCCCATAATAGTGGTTTACAATTTTTGGCCAAACTAGACAGTGAAATTATTATGTTTAACTAAATCTTCACATTCGGGAACCTATAGTGGCTAAACCGTGAGGAATTTGAAGATGATGCAAACTAGAGTCTCATCACATTTTCTCTATAGATTCTAAAAATATTTTTTTCAAAATTTTTGGAATCAGATTGCACTTCTCTTTCCATCTCCCACACAAACTATTTTTTTCAAAAAACAACATTTTTAAAAAGTGACGCTCATCGTATACAACATAACCTTTTTTGTATGAAGGATAAAATTCTAATTTTTTCGAATTTAAATTTGTAACTATGATATCTAGCACTTTCATTTGGTCTCATAGTTTTTTATTGAATATTTTTTCCTTAATCAAGTTTTGAAGTCAAACCAATTGCAATTTAGACATAGGCAGACTGTATACAACATAAAACAAATTGTATGTATCGAAATTCAATTTTTTTTTTAATGGATCAAAAACATCAATACCTAGCACAAACATATTTTTTAAAATTTTATTTTGATAATCTGTTATTTTTCCACAGGTGCAAAACAAAGAGCTTGATTTTCGGTGAAAAACCTATGTTTAATAAAACTAGAAAAATGCATACATAATAAAACCAAAACATATTAAAATTATATTCGTTGGATAGCTCGTTCTGGGGACTACCTGATTCTAGTTGGGTTTGTGAATATTCCTCCATTTTCATCCTCAACCCGAGCTCCGAAGTGCCAAAATTCAGGATTTTTTTGTGTCTCAAATGGGGGATGAGGGATAAGGGGGGTTCAAGCGATCCCCTTCAAAGAGGTTTGCTAGAACCCCTTTCCTATGCATTTTTTTGTTTTTTTTGGCGGCCAAGATTCAAAGGGGTTCTGTCAAACCCTGGTTCAAGCAAACCCCTTATTGGTTCGATCGAACCGGTAGGTTCGTACGAACCCCTAAAATCACTTTTTTTGCCTTGGGGTCATTTTTTGTGAGTTTTCCTTCCTCACTTGAATTGTAAACCACTATTGTGGCTTCACCCCCGAATGTGAAAAATTCATTTCAATGCTTATCAATTTTAGGTGGAGAATATTATTTACTTGCATTTGAAAAACATGTATTAGAAGAAAGATATATACCTTTTCCTTTACCTATGATCCCGATAGCAACAATCTTTGTCTCATCCTTGGAGTCAAATCCAAGATCCTATTGTACAATAGCAACATTATTTTGTTTGCCTTTGTTTCCTCCATACTTCTTTGGCCTTAGTTCTAGATGCATCTTCCAATGCTTTGAGTTATCATACCCGTCCTTTTTGCAATGGGGGCATGTGGGTTTATTGCCCTCTTTCTTGATGGTTGTTGTCTTTTTCCTATTTTCTTTGCCTTTGGATTTACCTTCAGGCTTAGATGGCTTCTGTTAGACTTTTCATTGAAATTATTCTTACCTCTTAACTCCAAATGTGTGGCTTGTACACATACTTCATCCAAATTATTAGGATTTAAAACCAAAATGGTATGCCTTAAGTAAGAATGAAGACCACCTATATACTTGAGCAATGTGTCCTGGGTGTATAATGGAACATTAAGTGCAACAAATCACTTTCTAAATTCATGAGTGTAATATTGGATAGATTGACCCTTACTCTGCCTACAAGTTTTTTAGTTCATAGTTAGTTGTTGCATATGGCCTAAGGGATAAAATTATTTTTTAAGGGCAACTTTAAACTCCATCCAAGTTAAACTGACACTACCATGTCAAGAAAATTTTGCCTAATTTTTTCTTTCCCACCAGGTGAGAGCAGTTTCTCCCAACCGAAGAGTACCTAATTGGATTTCAGAAGCATCATCTAAAAGGCTTTGAATACTAAAATATACTTCTACTTGCTGAACCAAATCATCTAATTTCTTAGCATTTAACTCTCCACAATATTTAGGTAGTTCAAATTTTACATCCAATTTTATTAGAGACTTATGTGCACTTTTGAAAGAATTAACAAAAGAAGTAGAATTAGAATATGGAGAAGATGGAGAAGATGGAGATGGGGGGGTTTTTGGAGGCTCTTCATCACCTTCTTCTCTTTTCCCTTTATCCTTCCAATCTTCATCATCCTCACACTTTTCTCACTTCGACAATCCTCCTTTTTCATCCTTCTTATGTTCTTATTTTTCCTGATAGATCTCTTCTACCATAGCCTTCATGTCAAGAAAGGCTCGTTGAAATATTTTCTCATCGAGCTCAGAACTTTTTTTGGTTTCTATTTCTTTCATCTTTAATGATGGGAAAGTTCTTTGTTTACCGATCTTAGGATTGAAATCTGCACTTGTGTGCCTTCACCTCGTTGGCTCCTAGATCGTGTTAACATCCACTTCTGCAAGACTAGTCAAACAAATCTCTAATACCAACTTGATCTATTATTAGGATCTATGAAAATTGCATGTGTATGCTTAAAAATTACAACGATTAAATTGAAGGTCTTAAAAATGTAATTGATTTATGCTTAAATAAACAAAAAATAATAAAGTGATGTAATTAACAACAGAGAGAAGATAGGAACATGAGTTGATAATGAAGTCCACCAATATCTCTACGTCTCTGGGTCCCTCTCCAATAGAGTGATTGATCCTTGATTATGCTCCAAAACAGTTAGAAGGCTTCAACTTAATAAAGTGTCAAGTTTCTTGGATAGAGTTACAAAGTCCTTCTCCTTCAATTGCAGCAATAGCGCTCCTCCGGTGCATAAATATGAACACTCAAATTCTCTAGAATAATTCTCTCATCACTCACCACTTCCCAAAGTCATAAACTACCCCCCTTTTATAAATATTTTTTTCCCAATATGGTTCATATGATTTAAAAATCTCCCAATTAGAACAAAAATCTTCAAATATCCCCCTAAAATCCTTAATAATCTTCATAAAAATTACCTAACCCCTTTAAAATCCCTTATTAATCTTTACTTATATTTTTAATATCATTTTAAGCCCTTTATATTTATCATGATTTCAGGCTTTTGATTTTAAAGGGATCAAACCTTTAATTATAGGGGGTTAATTTTTAAAATATAGAAAGATTCATTTTTTAGCTCTATAATAAAACAAATGGGCCTCAAAAATCCTTCAAACCATGCACATAGCGCAATGGTAGAGGGTGTGAGTGGGTGGAGAGGGGTCGGCAGTTCAAATCATCCCCCCTACAAATCCACTTTGCACTACATTAAATAGAGCCAGTGACTATAAATGGTTAAAGGAAGTTGTGGGGTGCAGTGGTTAAGTGCTTGGCTTGGAGGATGGAGGTTGGGGAGTCGAATCCCCAACCCAAAATTTTAGCAAATAGTTGAAACCAATTGAGTGTTGAAGGCCTGCCATCTGTCGATGTGTGATTCGACAACCTCCGCCACCCAATTGCCATGTGTCAGACCATGATTCACCTAACTCAACATCTGTACGCTAACTCACCTGCTCAATTGGATGCCACATGTTAGGTTTTGATTTTTCCATGTCAGCGTATGTCCTAACACGTCAACATGTTGATGTCAGTAATGGTACCCTGGTCAACCTTGTTACCTGCAAACTTTTTGATAGGGTAGGGTTGGATGGAACAATCACTGTTCCATGCTCTAGGTCTCACTTGGAAGATCCTTATGGTGTCACTCTCCACCACCTTAACCTATAGGACCTAATGCTTGTTTAGGTTCCCCTAGTTCACCTTGCCAACCCCACTACTATCACAATTCAACCTACCAAGTCAATCTTGGTGCAATGCCTCTAACTCTTCCTTAGCCCTTAATCTTCCCTAAAGGCTAACCTAATCTCAACACTCAATTTGATCTTTGCAGGGGTGTGGGAATGTTTTCTATAGGTTCACACCATTCCAATATGGTTCTAGGGAGTCCACCTTACTTCCTTTGGCCATTGCTTTCACCAAACCCTCATTTAGGGTTAAAAAGGCTACTAGTCCAAGAGCCCAATTAGGTCTCCAACTCCGAGAAAATAGGTTAGAACTCTAAAGTTCTCCAAAGAACGTAGGTTATTCTCTTAGGATTCCTGGTCCTTGTATCTATCCCTCAAAGATTCCAGAAGCCTTAATCCTCAACTATCCGTACACAGCCATAACCCTCCATTTAGCAATTTAGGCCTTTTTTAAAGCCATTTCCTGACCACATAGTAAACTGTCAGTTTGTTCTCCCTCTAAATGGACTGGTGAAGCCTCCTCCTTCATGCCAATTCTTTGCAATGCATCTATCTGCCTCTCCACACCGTGACTTGACAGGGAATGGTCACCCCTGCAAACCAAATGCTTTGCACTTCTTGTCTTTCCTAGCCGAGCACTGTCAAGCTCGCCTAGGAGAAGACTTTCACAGTGACTCCTTGACTCCTAACCACTCCTAACCCTACTATATTTGTACACATGGGGTCTAGTCACAACTCCCAAAGGCCCATACACTAAGTATAGTGGGAATGTGAGCCAAACCTCCATTCTTGACAGTCTGCCAGTTAGAACAACAAATTGAAAGAAACAACTAACTACAAAGCAACACCTAGAAATGGAACACACTAACTAAATACTACCACATAAAGCTTTAAGCACAACTACACTACATTCTACAACAACTCACAGTGCCATGATCGCTCCTGACCACACAAATTCAAAGAAAAACACAGAAAATTACACAACTTTATCACTGTCCTCACTTGTATTCATGAAATTTTAACAATGCAAAAGCTTCCAACCTTCCTTTCAGGTCGAGACACACCATATATAGGTTCTCCAATTTAGTTAAGCTTGGTCCTAACTGCTCCATGCCGCTTGTGGCTTTCAATAGGCCTTATTTGCAAAATTTTAAAGAAACTAACACCTAGGAAGGTCTACAAAGGTCTTAAATCATCCTTGTAGCCAAACCTCAACCTATCAAGTGGTCAACATGACCTTTAGCAACACAACACATGATCTCAAATGCCTCTAAGGCACAAACTCAAAGAATTAGGAAGAGATTTTGGCCTAAACAAATTGCCAATGCATAACCTTCTAGTTAACTTTCCTAGGTGAACTTTGGGTTGCTCCTGCACCATTCTCCCCCTCTGCACAGACATCAAGGAATGTGGGGAGATATTAGAGATAGTTCGATTTCCTGCTTCTTGAACTGAGCTTCATCCACCCATGTAGCCTTAGATTCATGTTTGTTCTTCCATTTGATAAGATGCTCCCTGTACACCCTATGCCTTGTAGACTTCTTTACCCTTGACTCCAAGATCCTCTCTGCTTGTAGCTTGTCTTTAGGAGGTAAGGTTATGTTGCTTACATCCTTGAAGATATCCCTATTGTTCTGATCCATGTCACTGACTGATCCCTTATACTTGATCAAATCAGCTACATTGAACATTGGTGAAATCCCCAAATCTGTAGGTAACTCCACCTTGTAGGCATTCTTCCCATACTTGGCTAACACCTTGCATGGTCCCACTCTTTTCATCTACAATTTGGTTGATGTACCCTTCTGCAACCTGGATTTGTTGAGGTGGACCATGACATAGTCTCCTACTGCAAATTGCAAATATTTTCTTGACAAATCTACCTTATCCTTCAACTTTTGAGTAGCCTCGGTGACTATCTTCTTTACCTTCTCCTGAATCTCCTTCATGGTCTGAGTGAAGTCCTCTGCATGTCCACTCCTATGCTCCATAGCTCCTAGATCCCTGAGCTCACATATACCTCTTGGGTGCATTCCATACACAATTTCAAAAGGACTCTTCCCTGTGGTTCGGTTCACATTGTCATTATAAGCATACTCAACCTGTGAGATAACCATGTCCCATGTTTGTCCATACTCTTTGGTTAGGCACCTTAGAAGGTTACCTAAGACCCTATTAACCACCTCTGTTTGACCATCGGTCTGAGGATGGTAAGCTGATCCAAAAGATAGGCTGGTACCTAATCTACTCCATAGAGTCTTCCAAAAGTGACTCATGAACTTCACATCCTTGTCTGAAACAATGCTTAAAGGCAATCCATGGATCCTTACAATTTCCTTGAAGAAAAGGTGAGCTATATAGCTAGCATCATGAGTGGTTTTGCAAGGGATAAAGTGACTCATCTTGCTGAATCTATCCACCACCACATAGACACTATCAAACCCTGTCTTGGTCTTAGGGAGTCCTACCACAAAGTCCATGCTAATAGACTCCCATGGTCTGTTAGGAATGGGTAGGGGTTGATATAGACCAACATTACTAGCTCCTCCCTTAGCTTTCATACACACCACACATTGCTCCACATACCTCCTGACATCCCTTGACAACTTAGGCCAATAGTAGAACCTTTGCACTAGTTCCAATGTCTTGTTGATGCCAAAATGTCCACTAAGACTACTATTATGCTTCTTCTGGATGAGGTTCTCTCTCATTGATCCTTTTGGAACACATAACTGATTCCCTTTGAATAACAATCCACTTTGTAATTTATACTCTAAGTATTGGCTATGAAAATGATTCTCAAAGTCAGAACATACCCTGTAGGCCTCCGAGAAGTCTTCATCCTCTCCATAGAGATCCTTGAAACTCTCTATTCCAATGCTCTTGATCTGTATCTCTTGCACTGTCAGCAATCTCCTACTTAGTGCATCTGCTACCTTGTTCAATTGTCCCTTCTTGTGCTTGATGGTGAAAGTAAAAGCTTGGATGTACTCCATCCATTTCAAATGTCTATTGCTCAACTTCTCTTGGGTGTTGATATAACTAAGTGCCTGATTGTCAGTAAAAAATACAAACTCCTTGGGTAGAAGGTAATGCCTCCACTTCCTAAGTGACTGAACTAAAGCATAAAGTTCTAGGTCATAGGTAGAATACTTCTTCTTAGCTTCATTGAGCTTTTCACTGAAGAAAGCTATAGGCCTGCCTTCTTGACTTAGCACTCCTCCTACTGCAACTCCACTAGCATCACATTCCGTAGTAAACAACTTGTCAAAGCTAGGTAATAAGAGAATAGGTTGAGTTGCCACTTCTTGTTTCAGTTTCTCAAAACCTTTCTCAGCTTCTTGAGTCCACTTAAACTTAGTCTTTAAACCACCTTTGATTGTATCTAGGACTGGTGCACATATGCCACTAAAGTTCCTTATGAATTTTCTATAAAATTGAGCCAAACCATGAAAACTTCTTACCTCTGTCCTTTTAGTTGGTGTAGGCCAATTTAGGATAGCTTCTACCTTGCTTGGATCCATCTTCAATGATCCTTGGGACACTACAAAACCCAAATACACAAGCTCCTGTTTAAAGAACTCACATTTCTCTAGGTTGATGGCTAACTTCTCTTCTTGCAATCTTCTAAGAACCAACTCCACATGATTTAGGTGTTCTTCTACTGTCTTGCTAAAGATGAGTATATCATCAAGATATACCACCACAAATATCCCTATAAATTCTTTGAGCACTTCATTCATGAGCCTCATGAATGTGCTAGGGGCATTAGAGAGGCCAAATGGCATAACTCTCCACTCATACAACCCATCTGTCGTCTTATATGCTGTCTTCCACTCATCTCCATCCTTGATTCTGATCTGATGGTATCCACTCTTGAGATCCAATTTGGTAAAGTACTGAGCTCCCCCAAGACAATCCATCAAGTCCTCAATCCTAGGGATAGGGAACCTATATCTGATTGTGATTCTATTTATTGCTCTAGAATCAGTGCATAATCTCCACTTGCCTCCTTTCTTGGTTGCTAAGACCACTGGCACTGCACATGGGCTGATACTCTTCCTAATCAATCCTTGATCCAACAACTCCTACACTTGCCTAGCTACCTCTAGATTCTGATCCAGTGTAAGCTTATAAGCTGCTTTATTTGGAAATGAAGCCCCTGGTATGAAGTCAATCTGATGACTAATGTCCCTCTTTGGAGGTAAAGTTGGAGGTGTTCCATCACTCACAATGTCCTTATACTTCACAAGCAACTTTTGGACTGCTCCGGGTATGATTGTTTTCTCAGTCTTGTCCTCTTTCTTAGGTTGCAACATGACCACATATCCTTCACCCCCTTGATGTAGGTTGTTAAGGAACTCTTTACCACTGCTTAACAAGACACTAGGTGTCTTTGACTGTCCTTCTTCCTCTTCTGACAGTGACTGCAATTTAAATGTCTTCCCATCCTTTTTGAAAGAAATGGTGTTCTCTTTCCCATCATACATGGCACTTTTGTCATACTGCCATGGTCTACCCAATATTAGATGGCATGAATCCATGGGTAACACATCACAAATCAACTTATCCTTGTACCCTCCAATGGAAAACTCCACCGTTACTTGCTCATTGACAAGAACACTCTGCCCTTTGTTCAACCATGTTACTTTGTATGGGTTAGTGTGGGGTACCTTCTCCAATTTCAACTTCCATACTGCCTCTTCTGAAATGATGTTATCTGTTGAACCTGAATCCACAATAACCTTACATACTTTCCCAAGTATTTTGCATCTCACTCTAAACAAGGCTCTTCTTTGTTTTGGCTCTTCCTTGATCAGTTGTCTGATCAAAACTCTCCTAAACATCAGGTTCTCCCCCATTTCTGATTCAATGTGACTGATCTCTAGTGATTTAGTACTCATGGTGTCCTCTTGAGCATATGCCACTCTCTTCTCAGTGTTTGATGAAGATGCTTTCTCCGGGCACCTTTAAGCTGGATGGCCTTTTTGACCACAATGGTAAAACTTCATATTAACAAAGTATGAATTGCTCTTGCCTGCTCCTCTTCCTCTATTTGATCCTCCTTGAGATCCTCTACCTCTTCCATAACCTCCTCTAGAAGGTGTTTCACTTCCATGCTCTGTGAGTTTCGATTCACCTTGGTTTCTTTGCTCAGTTCCTCTACCTTGGTAGCCACCTCTATGTCCTCTTTGATCTCTTTGATCTCTGCCTTCGCCTCTACTCTTAGAAGCCTGATCATGCTTCCTCTTGCTTCTTTCCTCAATCTTAATAGCTAATTGGTAACATTGGTGTACTTTCTTAGGACTTAGAAGAGTCATCTCCTCTTGAATGTTCCACTTCAAGTTGTTAAGATACCTAGCCACCTTGAGACTTTCATCTTCTGAAACATTAGACCTCATACAAAGTTTTTGAAACTCCTCAGTGTAGGTGTTCACATCTTGGTCTCTTCTTATGCAACTAAATCTCATAATCATCTGGTATGTATGCCTCTCTCACTTTTGCCACCATACCCTTCCAAGTTGAAATAGGCTTCTTGCCTTCCTTTTCCCTCTCTGTCTGAATGAATTTCCACCATGTCAAGGTAGATCCTCTCAATCTTGACTTGGCCACCTTCACCTTCTGTGCTTCAGTGACTCCATCACATTCAAATGGTTCTCCATGCCTTCTATCCAATCCATGACTAGATCAACTTCCAATTTGCCACTGAACAGTGGTATACCTTCAAGTGCTTTCCCACTCAAAGATTTCAATGCCTTCAAGAAAGGCTCCTCTTGTAGAACAAGGTCAGGTTCAGGGGTCTTGTCTTCCTCTACAACCTCTTCACTCTTTGGTACCCTGCCCTCCAATCTATCACTGACCTCATCGGCCTTGATTTGCACATTGCTCAATGCTTGCTCAAGTTGAGCTAGTCTTTCTCTCAACCTCCTATTATCTTCCTCCTGATCTTCGAAATTTTCCAACTCAATGTTTGTCACCATGGTTGTGGAACCACTGGATTCAAGGTCTGACATACAAGATTCTATCCCAAATCTTTAACTTGCTTTGATTCCAATCTGATAGGGTAGGGTTGGATGGAACAATCACTGTTCCATGCTCTGGGTCTCACTTGGAAGATCCTTATGGTGTCACTCTCCACCACCTTAACCTATAGGACCTAATGCTTGTTTAGGTTCCCCTGGTTCACCTTGCCAACCCCACTACTATCACAATTCAACCTACCAAGTCAATCTTGGTGCAATGCCTCTAACTCTTCCTTAGCCCTTAATCTTCCCTAAAGGCTAACCTGATCTCAACACTCAATTTGATCTTTGCAGGGGTGTGGGAATGTTTTCACCAAGTTCACACCATTCCAATATGGTTCTAGGGAGTCCACCTTACTTCCTTTAGCCATCGCTTTCACCAAACCCTCATTTAGGGTTAAAAAGGCTACTAGTCCAAGAGCCCTAATTAGGTCTCCAACTCTGGGAAAATAGGTTAGAACTCTAAAGTTCTCCAAAGAACGTAGGTTCTTCTCTTAGGATTTCTGGTCCTTGTGTCTATCTCTCAAATATTCCAGAAGCCTTAATCCTCAACTGTTCGTACAGAGCCATAACCCTCCATTCAGCAATTTAGGCCTTTTTTTAAGCCATTTCCTAACCACACAGCAAACTGTCAGTTTTTTCTCCCTCTAAATGGATAGGTGAAACCTCCTCCTTCATGCCAAGTCTTTGCAAGGCATCTATCTACCTCTACACACCATGACTTGACAGGGAATGGTCACCCATGCAAACCAAATGCTTTGCACTTCTTGTCTTTCCTAGCCAGGCACTGTCAAGCTCGCCTAGGAGAAGACTTTCACAGTGACTCCTTGACTCCTAACCACTCCTAACCCTACTATATTTACAGACATGGGGTCTAGTCACAACTCCCAAATGCCCGTACACTAAGTACAATGGGAATGTGAGCTAAACCTCCATTCTTGACAGTTTTCCAGACAGAACAACAAATTGAAAGAAACAGCTAACTACAAAGCAACCCCTAGAAATGGAACACACTAACTAAATATTGCCACACAAAGCTTTAAGCACAACTACACTACATTCTACAACAACTCACAGTGCCATGATCGCTCCTGACCACACAAATTTAAAGCAAAACACAGAAAATTACACAACTTTATCACTGTCCTAACTTGTATTCATGAAATTTTAACAATGCAAAAGCTTCCAACCTTCCTTTCAGGTCGAGACACACCATATATAGGTTCTCCAATTTAGTTAAGCTCGGTCCTAACTGCTCCATGGCCGCTTGTGGCTTTCAATAGGCCTTATTTGCAAAATTTTAAAGAAACTAACACCTAGGAAGGTCTACAAAGGTCTTAAATCATCCTTGTAGCCAAACCTCAACCTATCAAGTGGTCAACATGACCTTTAGCAACACAACACATGATCTCAAATGCCTCTAAGGCACAAACTCAAAGAATTAGGAAGAGATTTTGGCCTAAACAAATTGCCAATGCATAACCTTCTAGTTAACTTTCCTAGGTGAACTTTGGGGTGCTCCTGCACCACTTTTATTGGGCGTATCTTTCGCATACAATCTTTGTTTGAGGTGAAACGAGTGGCATTGGGATCGTCTCATTGAGCTCTTCGATTTGACATCATTTACGACCAGTTTTGGAATGATCAATTTTGTGCCCTTGCGTCCTACCTCTGGTACATCTACCTTGACCCAACTTTGACTGAGCATATCTTGAGCATACAAACTCCTTTTAACTCTGTTCAAGTTGTGGGTGTTTGCAGGATCATGATGGGCCAAAAAGTGGCAATGTGTAAGTGATATGATGGCCCATGTGGCTGATGACTTTTTTTAATCCAAAATTGATGAAATGAAAAGGGTTTTTAAAGGAGATTCTCAGCTTTCTACCAATATAAATTATGCCTTACTTTGAATTTAATAAATAATTATTATTCATTTTCTATTTGAATTACGACTAAAGTCCTAATTGATAGGTTGATTGAAAAACATCTATAGCTTTCAAACGGTATCACATTTTTTGAATCTGAAATATGTGTCACATTCTATGCTTTGCATACTATAGGATTAAAAAATAAAATTGAATTTCATGAAGTTTTGACCAAGTTAAGGTGGTCAAACATATGAGTTTTTATATTTTTTAAAAGTTGTAACAAAAATTCATTTAATTAATTATTTACTTGGAATAAAATTACAAAAAAATATGCATCACATCAGGACATGACTCCTCTACTTATATCTAAAATCTTATAAAAACATATTATCATTTATTGTAGTTAGGGTGGTCAAACAGACACCTACTACTTATTTTTTCCTTGAAATTTAAGTACTACTCCATTGAAATTTCAAATTTTCACCAAATAGATTTAAAAATAAATAAATCTAGTAGTTTAGAAACTACATTCAATTTGATATAGATTCCATTCTTACATATTTTTGAAATAATATAAAAAACTTATTCAAATTTTTACATCAAGTTGCCTACCTCTGATTTTCCAAATTTTCATCACCACTTAAGGGCCTATTTTTTCCATAACGATCCTACACATACCCTTGTGTCAGGTTCATTTTTTTAGCACTTCAACATGGCAATGATTTCTGGAGCATTTGAAATAATTCATCTTTTGGTGAAAAGTATCCACCTGGATCAATGATTGCCAAGTAAAATCCACTTTTAAATTTTACTTTAATAACCGGTTGTGTTTATATGCGGTTTCTACATATGCAATTATGATCTCTTTATAATGCATTAATCTTCTCCTAAGTTTACTCATAATTTCAATCCATATGCTTTTTAATATTTTTTGATTTTGGGTGCTAATCTATTGGATTATCCACTACAACCTCATATGAGTCTTTTTAAATCAACTCTTCTAAGTGTCAACAGTTGTAGGAAATGGTTATCCAGGAAAATTTTAAGTATTTGTCCAACATCAAGCATTAACTCTCTAACCAAAATTCTAGCCTAGTATCTAGATATTAGAATTTAATCATTTTCTTAGCTAATTATTCTAGCTCTTTCTAGAAAAAAAAAAAAAAGACATATCCTCCCACTTTGACAGTTTTGAGACACTACAATAGCAATCTATTTCAGAGATCAAAAGATATGCCAAGGATATAAACCTACAGACAACCATGACTAATTGAAAAATTTTGGATCAAAATGAAAGAATCCTAGTTAGTCAAGGCTAACAAAATAGTTGAAAAATGATTTGTTGTTTGTCATGCTAGTCTGGAAAATGAGTTCTTGTTTCTCATGCTAGTCTGGATTTTTAGAGACAAAACTTGCTTTGACAAATCATGTAGTAAAATTAAATATGCAAAATATAATGCATTAGGGTGATAGATAGTAATTTACAGATACATAGAAGCATATTCATTTTCAATACTAACTTACAAGAAACAAAATCATATTCATTTTTCTTCAAATATGAACGCCACATAATGCTTCACCAACATAGTCTTGCACACATATATGAACAAAGCACAAATTTATAATACATATGTCCTATGTCTGCATAGGCTTCAAGCCTAACTGCCCTTTGCCGAAAGCAAAGGTTGTAAATTAGGGACAAATTTTGACTTAGCAAGTTATTGAGTATTCAAAATATATCTATGAAATATTTTGTGAAAAAGAACAAAATAAGGCTTCATATAATAGCTTTACCTAATGTCTCCAACTATTTGATGTAAGTGTTCTCTATTTGCACATCCACCTTGGTTTTATACTTACCTAAGAATCCATTTTTAATGTAGGTAAAACAGTTATTTGTAGATGAAGAGCTTTCTATAAAATTGCACATAAACAATTAGAAGAAAAAGATGGGAGACTTAAAGACCTTGCAAAAATTCTTCAATCTTTCCAAAACTTGCGATTTTCTATTTTTGAAGACCTTGTAGAACTTCTTCAATCTTTCCAAAACTTGCAATTTTTGTAGCCTTTGGAGTGTCCAAATTGTATTGTCTTAAATTATTATCCAACACACAAACTTTAATATTTATTTCATTTTACCAATATGAGATAAAATTTTGGTAGATTTTTCTAGATAGTCAAAGATTTACTGATACCTATGTCCTTTCTTATGCAAATTCTAACTGTACATCTAGACTTTGTTTGTCTACCACTCAATGTTATAATTAATGCTTGTACACTCTTTTGTTTATTTAGCCTTGACAAAATTGACACGTATCAAATGCATTCTTGAAAATATCACCACTGAGACAAAAAAAATTAGGAAAAAAACTTTGTAAATATTTTATCAGAGTAATATTTAATGTGAGAATAGATACATTTTACTGTAACATGTATTGTACACAAGTAAATTTGACTGTAATATTTATTATAGCTTGTTAAACATCAACTCCTTTATTTATTAAGCTTTGACAAAATTGGCATATATCAAATGTTTGTGTACTTCTTGTCTTCCAAGATTTATTTTATTAAATGAAATATGAGAAATCATAATTTTATTATGATGTATGGAATAGTGCTTGTGTCATTCAAATGCATTGCATTGTACAAATAATTTAGGAAAAAAAAAATCCCTGACTTTTACACTGGCTGTTCACAACATCAATCAATAAAAAGAAAGATAAAACATATTTTAATAATTTAAAAAATATATATATATATATAGACTATATAGAATTATTGATCTAAGAGGACTGTCACTATCAGTTAAAAAATTTAGATGCAATGGATCTACCTAAATAATTCGGCAATGGCTTGGGTGTACGACCATTCATAGAACTCCGTAAAGTTTGCATCTTGGGCCTCTGAGTTTCAACTGCCAATATATCACTAAGATCGGTAGTTAAGCGAAGTATGGAAAAATTTATACAAGCCAAGCAATCACGATGCAGCAAAAGGCATGCATGATGATTTTATACATAGGAATCCATCGAACAGATCAATCGATGTAATACACAACCTGGACTATGAGCCTTGGATTTAAGCTCGATGGACCCTGAGGAGAATTTGATGGTCGAGAACTCACAAAAGCTGTGTATTACATCCACTGCATTCAACCCTTAGGGACGTGTCCTTAGCTTAAAAACCTTTTTCCATTTGGTGCGTCTTATTCATAATGTCGAGCAGCATTAAGCACGCAAGATCGGCATACTACTGCGCCTCCCTACACCCGCAGATTGCTTCAAACTCAACTCACCAATGCTTGATATGAAGCTGAGTTATGAGCAACGCATTCCTTTAGGCAATAAAATCTTGCGATGACCAGTTATGCAAATTGGAGGTAAATAATAAATGGTCGAGATCACCCAGAGTGGCGAATGCGAATGTATTTCAAATCACGAAAGTTGAACCACTTGATATAGCACCACCAAATATAGGACGGAGGATGAAAAACCCAACCAATATAAACTTGCACTCTGCATAAATTTGTTATTATCCTTTTCTAGTGCATGACATAATGAAAATCATCAAGATTTTTCACGGATTCTCAATCATGGGTTTTGTGGAAATCTTCGACCTCACAAGCATAAAGGGCTCTAATACCACACGGGTATGCATATATGTCAAATGGTATGAGATATGAAAACCAGAAAAGCACCAAGGCTCATGGCGAGAGACAGGTCATGTGGGATCCTAATGGGAAACTGACCTCGACAACACCCTATGGAAACCTACACCCTTTGGTTATTGCGGAAATTTAGGGGGTCGTATGACCAACCATCAAATTTCCATAATCTTCCAAATATTAAATTTCAAGTACAATTGAGACATGAAGGTCAAACAAGCACCGACCTAGAGCAAATCGGCCAAAACCCAAAAAGCAAAAAGTGGGCAAAGGCATGTGTGCAAAAAAGGCACAATAGTGTGCAATATAAGAGATTATATGTAATAGAGTTAGAGCTACAAGGATTAGTTTATTGAAGGTTTAGAAGGTGTGGGTAGTAAAGTGGTTTGAGAAGCATCGGTAGAATGGAGGATTTCTAAAGAGAGTGAGGTGAGAGGGAGTGGAATGGTAGTAGAAGGAAAAACCATACTATAAATGTAGAGTTATCATAGGATGACGAGGAGGGATGATACAAGGAATAGTGGTAGTACTTGTATGGATATGAGTAAACACTATCCAACTTTAAATTGAGAACTCTAGCCTAGACATAAATTGTCACAATTTAATATCATCGCAATTCACACACATAATGTACATCCACAAAATAATTATTTCACTAGTTTCAACCTAAGAATACACCTTGAATCTAAACCTTCCTCAACTCCCTTGAACTCATATATTCTTCACTAGTTTGTATGGTGAATTGTAGCTACAATTACCTACAATATTTAAATTTCTTATGAATATGTAGCTACATTCTGCATAAATGTCCACCAAAGTAGTTGCAACTACCTCTAGGAGAATTCATCTATCCTTTATGCGATGGATGTCCATACCCTGTTCCAAAGCTCCCATTTGGGATAGGCTAGGGCGAATGTTGGTAAAGGTTGTAAAGTATGGATTTACACCTACAATTGAATTTGGATGCGAGTTTCTAAGACATTTTCAATAAATCTATTTTGTTAATATCCTGCAATGAGTGTATTCCATGAGAACAATGTACTTTGAGGCCCATTATGTCAAACAATTCAAGTGCCTTATTTGTGCTTCCACATTTTGCATATCCTACAATAATGACATTTTGTCAAATAGTTCACATGTCTTTTCTATGCTTCCACACATTGCATACACGTCTAATAAGGTAGTATCTACAACTTCTAACAAAAATCCTCTTTCCTTTATCCTATGATGAATGTCCTCATCCTATTCCCAAGCTCTAACTTTTACATAGGCAGGGACGATGTTGGCAAAGATTATGGAGTTTGGACTTACACCTACCAATTACATTTGATTAAAATTTTCTAAATCCTTTTCAACAAACGCATTTTGTGCATATCTCGCAATCATAACATTCCATGAGATCAAATTTCTTTGAGGCATCCTATCAAACAATTCATGTACCTTGTCTATGCTTCCACATTCTGCACACGTGTTTACCAAAGCATTTCCAACTATAATATCTGACAATAATCCTCCTTCCATTATAATTTGATGGATGTACATTCATTGTTCTAAATATCTCATTGTCCCCATTGCAACAACCATTTTCATAAATAGAAGCCAATGAATCACCCTTCTGTAGGAAAAATGCCCATGTCTTAGAATGATGGTGGCAACATTATCAAATGTAAATATCCATGGAAGCCTTTTTTGGAGTGGTAGGAATTTTCTATCATGGTTAAGAAGAATAGACATATATGCAAAATAAGATGAAGTACAATGAAGATGAAGAATGCTTACGGGCATCCACCATATTTTCATGCGAGAACAGTTCGAGTTCAAACGGTTAACAATGACTACTATTTGAACGAGAACAAACAATGAAAGGAATGGGACCACACCTATCACCTAAGCAGTCAACACTTAGAGTGTGCTAGTTAAGCCCAATTCATAAAAATTAAAAAAGACTTCCAATATTTGTAAGAACATATAAGGACATCGTCAATTTTTTCATATGCATCAAAAGTTGTTGCCAAATTTTCCTTTTCACTGCTACTATTATTTACAAGGGATAGGGGAATAGTCATTGATTTTTCTTAGTGGGCATTTTTGTTTTGATAAAGAAACATAGCCCAATATTCATTGTATTTGTCGATGTGGCCATAAACACTATATTTTTTATATTTACTAATCATTAGATTATGTGTGAAAAGAAATATTCTTTCAAATAACTAGATAATGTGTTTCTCTATTTAAGAAATTCATTTGTGGATATTCTCTCTATTTTTAATCTTTTGACTATTTATGGAGTGATAAGAAGACATAACGTGTTGATTTATAGTTATAAAGTGGATTTTGTGTACAATAAGAAGAAAGGGGGGTTTTTAAGAAAATTTTGAGCATTATTGTTTGAGTTTGTATTATGGGATCTACTTTATATGAAGATGCAACTTTATCTTTACATATTAAGATTGACAAATTAGAAGAATTTAATCAAATATTTGATTTGTTGGAGATAATTTCAGCCTACTTTTATGTAATAATATGCTCAATATGTTTTTCTATGATAAGATTTTTGAAGGGTACAAGAGCACTAAGGAAATACATAGCAAAAAGATGATAAGAATGATGTACCTTCTTCTAGCATTTCAATAAAACAAAAAATAAAACTAAAATATCCTAGAAGAAAGGTGTTGTGTCTAAACATGTGGCCTAAAATAACATCAACCGAAGTCACAAAAGTAGAAACCCGTTGAGTAAAAAAATGTTACTTTGTCCAAACCCATTGTGAGAGTTTGAGAATCTCATAAAATATATAGGGGAAAATGTGGTCTTGGTTATAATGGTTTTGTTGGCTCTTATATCCCAAAACATTCTAAACCCATAAATTTATATTAGGGGGGGAATTTCCTATTGAGTCTTCACCTATTGGTGATACTTGTGTGGTTCAAAATTTTAAGAAACCAAAAGAAATATGTACTAAGTCAAATGATGTCCAAATTTGTTCCCATGTGGATGTCAAGTTCATCTTTCTAGTTATTGCTTTGATCTACACCCTTGTACATCATGTAGTTTGCATACTCATTTTGCCAAATATTGTTATCTACTAGATCCACCTTCAAAGTCTATCGGATGTATGAATTTTGGATGGATAGATCATTCTAAATGGATATCCAAGGTTGATTTGTTGGCCAGATATTATAAGAGAACTAAATCTATTATTAGTGATGAAAATGCAACTACTCATAATGGTGATGTTATTATTCCTCATAATTCATCTAATGATGATGTAGATTTCATTGAGCCTACATTAACTATAGTTAATGTTGATATTTTTGAGATGCTACTTGGTATATTTCATAAGCCACCAATTTTTCGATAAGATTAAAGAATTGAATTTGATTCCCATGTTGAATGATTTTACAAACCAATGTGATTGTCTTCAGTATATTGGATATGCAATTTATATGATGATGGTCCTTAATAATTTATTTCAATTATTTGAGGCCATGGAGATTAATACGTTGCCTCTTATTGATTCAATATGGTATCTACACTCCTCTTACTTCATCAAGGAGACCAAGTTGTTGGCACTTTCCTCTTTCATCTACCAAGGGGTAATCTTTTGCATATGTTAGATTCAAGTGGAGACTATAGAGATTGTTGACACCTTGTGATTGGTGTAATAATTACATTCGGTATTGTGGTGCATATAACATGTTTGATAAGATGTTGACTACAAACATTTGCTAATATTTTTTAACATGTTGATTCCAAATATTATTGGTGGACAGTTGATGTGTATGTTTCCAAGCTCCTTATTGTATTGATTACACCCAAGATACATGTTATTTTATATATTATTTTCAGTGGTAATGAAGATTTGTCCTAGATTGATAGTTGGTGACTACTCATATTGGCCACTAAAGTTTGGTCATTTTTTTCAAACTATAGCATTGCAAATAGAGTGATTGCATTCATGATTGAAAAATATAGATTCACTGTGGACAAAACAGGTCCAAAATTGAGACATATCAAAGAAAAAAACTCATTATCAAATTTTGAGGCCTATCAAAGCAATAGGCTTTTATCAAATTAGAGACCCATCAAGGTAACAGGCTTAATATCAAAATTTGAACCCTATCAAGATAAGAGGATCAGTTCAAACAAATTTAAGACCTATCCTTATAGTAGGCATTTGAAAAAGCTTCAAATTGGCTAGCGAATATTCTCGCACAAGTACTTGGCCAAGACAAGTTTGAGCAATTCAATAAGAATTGTTCTGTTTAATGATAACCCCTTCAGATTAAGGGGATGATGCTAATGTTTTAATAATTAGGGGCTAATACATTTGTAATTTATTTTCAATTTAGATGGTTGTGGCAATTGAATTATTTTTCCTACCTATAAATTTGAATGTAGATTTTCCTTTCCAAAGTACAATTCACAATAATAATATATTATATTTTGCCCCTCCTGACCTAACACCTTCAAAACACCTTTTAATTTTTATTTTGGGTATATTTATTTTTGGAGGCCATTTATTACCACTTAAACAATCACTTTCAACCACACTATTTTCCATCTTCAAAGATTAACCAAGAGCTAAACTTTCAATTATTGCTTCATAGTTTTTTATATTGTTTGTTCTAGTTTCTAACAATATGGAATACTCATGAAATTTCAATATTTTGATAAACAAAGGTAAATACAAAAGAGCTATGTTTATCTATAGGAAAGTACCACATATTTGATTAAAATCCCACAATAATTGACCCTCTCTACTAAATATTTATGTTCTCTTTGATATTTTACAATCTACAATTCATTGTAAATCAAGACCCTATTAGATGCTTCTACTAATATTTAATTAAAAATATATATTAATTTTCAAACAAAACAATTATAAATTATAAATAGAGATAATTTTTCTTCCAAAGTTTTATTGGATTAATTGATGGGAATCTAAAAACTTCATATTGACAAGTGGCAAGAAATTTTTTTGAACCCGTATAAAAACTTCAAACCCTATTCCAAATCCACGGACTCAAAATTTACAAACTATAAAACAAAAATGAAAAAAAATCATAATTGATCTTGTAACATTTTTAAAAAATCTACACACTATATTTACAAAAATGAAAAAGATTCTAATTAATCTTGTAACTTTTTTTTTTCTCTAAAACCTCCTACTCTACGAAAATACTTCCTAAAATAGTTAAAAGTGCTTGAAAACCAACCTGGAAAACTACCTGAGAAGATGGCAGCAGCAGCTTTGAAGTGGCTCTACATTTAGAAAGATGGACCTACAAATTGTAGCACACGTACCAGACAGAGCCTAGCGTAGGACAATGTGTCCATAAAATAAATCTTATTTTCATAAATCTAAGATAAATAAAAAGGAAGAACAGGCAATTAAAAAACATTTTATCAGGATTGGCAGTTTGCAATTATCAAATCAAGGCATTATTTTATACAGGCAGTTCACAATTAAAACCATTAATGTTCACTTTTCCACAGCCAAAAAAGTGTCTAACATTATACCAAAAAGGAATCAATTTAAAGAAAGTATAAAAGGCTGAGAAGGATTCGATGTAAGAGAATGTGATTTTATTTGTGGCAGACAGTCAAATAAAGAAGAGATGGGCTCCAAAGGTTTGGTTTTATTCTCTGTTACTTCACTCATTATAACAATAAAAAAGAAGGAATCCAATTTTGGAGATGGTATTTCAGGGAGGTAGGTAAGGAAATCATCCTTTGTTCTTTAGTTTATTTAGTGGGGTCTCTTACATCCTCTCTTCTCCTTTCTTAAATCTAAAGTAAGATCTAAGACATTTTTAGGAATTTACAGATGTAGGGGCTTTATTTAAGAGGAGGAGATTAAATTTAAAGGAAATTTATTATAAAAAAGATTGAAAAATGATGTTAATGGAAGTTAAGGTATTTTAGATCTTAGCAGATTTAAATCATCATAAATAAAGATTATATGTTATTTTATTTGAGGGTTATTTGATTTATGCTATCAATTATTTTCATAGTGGTGTGTTTTATAATTATCTTTTTAGTTTTTACTATTTAAATCTTATATCTTATGTTTGTAACTGTTAATTTATAAGAATTTTTTTTAAGAGATGGCATCACGTGGGAGTAGGAGTAAAGCAAGATTTTTTTTTGAACTAGAGATAAATGTGGGAGTAGGTGTTGAGTAGATAAAGGTGTTGATGAAGATGTAGACAAGCCAAACTTAGATGAGTGGGTTGTCTCTTATAAAGATGACAAATACGAGACCTTCATGGAAATTTGGTTCAAGGCCTAAAGGTTTGTGTTGTACGTGTGGTCACCTTCCAAGTTGCCAGTTTCATTTGGTTTTGAGGATAATGACCTTAGGCATTCTCTATTGAGGGTTTTTTTTTTTTTTGCTTCTCTCTCCCCAAAACTCTTTTATTTCAAGTGTGGCAGCTGTACAATAGATTGTGGTCATTCTTTGTGAGACAACGGTTCATGATAGGTGTCTCTTTGCTTTGGAAACTAGGGCATCTAAAGACACAAATGATTTGAGTTTGCAAAATGCAAAATCCTATGAGGTGGTTGTAGGAGGTGTCGTTGAGGGTCATTGCCCTAAGGTTTGTCCTTCAAATTTGCTAACCTTGCTATGAGTGAGCCTGTTGTTCATACTATCATGGTTTCCTCTTTGATTGAGGAGTTTCTCCTTGATGGCCCTCATTAGATGTTGGCTAATTCCAACATTGTTCCTATCCATTTTATGGGGGAAAGACTAATACACCAAATCGCCATTACTAACTCGCTCAATGATAGGTCAGCTACTTGGCTCAAGAGCTCTCTTGTTGGGAGAGTTCCATGGAAATCATCCCAACATTAACATTTTAAAATATGAGTGCTTCATAAATTAAACCTAAGGGGACATTTTGAAGTGGTTGCTTTGTTTAATATTTTTTTCTTGTTTTCATTTTTCAATTCAAATGATTGTTCAAGGATCCTTTTGGAAAGTCTTTGGTTTCTTGGGTAGAATGGCCTTTGTCTAAAAATTGGTATCTAGGTTTTAATCCAATGAAAGATAGCTTCATCAAGTTTTCAATCTGAGTTAGATTGTGGAGGCTACAATTAGAATAGTGGGACAAAGATATTTTTATAGGTATTGCCAATATTTTTGGACAGTACATTGGAATTGATGCGGTCATGAAATTCAAGAAACATTTGTTGTTTGTTAAATTGTGGTCTTATGAAGGAAAACAAGGTGATACCTTTACAAATTACCTTATCATCCAAGTTGAGTGATTGGGGGTAGCAGAATGAATTTGAAAATTCTTCAATTATTTGTCATTGTTGCTCCAAAGCAGGCCACATGTTATTGTTGTTTTCTTGAACAAGAAATATTATTTCATTTAGAGGAAAAATGATCGAGCATTAATTGTTGATGATGATTACATCATCATCACCAAGGGTGCACAAAAGGAAGGAGGTAGGGGGAATGCTCTTGATCGTTGTATTGTGATGACAACCCCTTTTTAAGTGGGGCTTCAAGGTTGGGAGATGGGACTGTTTGTGGTCCTTTGGATCTTCAGTTTCTTCCAAAAAAAGAAGATTTGTGTGGAGGAATTTTAGCACTAAGAATAATATGATTGAGGTTAAACAAAGATTGTTAGAACAATTTGACTTCAAACTACCCTAATTTTAAGTTGGTTATTTATCGGATATTCTATTACCTCTTTGTTAATCTGTTTTTAATCATAGTTTAACTATTTTGTTGTTGGTTTGTCATGATTGATTTATCCTCCTTACTGCACAAGAATCTAAGCCCTTTTTAAATCCCTATTTACCTTAATAAAAATTATTAATTTACAACCTTCATAATACTAAACTCTTTTATTGATCCTTTATAATTGATTGAATCATTTATTGCATGCATTTGCAGGTTTCAGGAAAGATCCTTGAATGCCTATTTTGTTTCCAGCTCTGAAACAACCGAGTCCCTGAAATGACCAACATCACATGCTTTGTTAGAATGCTTGGAACGAAAAAAGATGTCAATGATAAAAACTATTATTAGTAACAAAAATCATGAAGTCTAGTAGATTTAGATGGTTTGTAAAATTCTCTTGGATTTATTAGTTACTGCACGGTTGTTGGCCTCAAGATATTCCATGATGTATCCACCACCATATCCTATGGAAAAAACATTGTGTAATCTCAATTAAATACATGAAGGAAAATTCAAACCTCACCCTGATTGAAGATATAGTTTTCTCAAATTGTAGTCAGGAGCATAGACAAAAAATTTGTTCTAAATGGCAGGCCTCTGCATGTTACTTCCCCCAGTGTATATGATGAACAAGTGTTCTAGGTTTGCAAGCTTCACGATATTATGGAGTTTGTATTCTGTTTTGCAAGTATAATTGCTAAACATGATCCAGACACACGCTTTCATAGGCTTCGAAATGTTCCTTTCCATGGCATTCAAAAGCCATCTCAGTAAAAAGTTCTACTTGACTGAGTTGTCTCATAGAATTTGGACTGGACTTTCTATCAGGCATTGGATTTTGTGGTATGTGAAGCCCGAACGCATGGCATCGGGCTTATATCAACTAACTACAAGTATTTTGGGAGAAGAGCAAAATATGTTCAGTGGGAAAACAATGCAACAGGTTGCAGATTAGTGAGGATGATTTCTACACAAATCCAACTGTTAAAAACTACAAGCTAGAGGCATCATATTGCTTATTCTAATATTGTTAATAACTGAATTGGATGCACTAATGCCTTTAAGATTTTGTGTGCAGAGAATAATGACAAGAAACAATAGCCTAAATGGGGTTGCATACAAGGACGACCCCACAATCTTTGCATGGGGGCTGATCAATGAACCCCGCTGTAAAATTGATCCATCTGGAAGGACAGTTTAGGTTAGCTCGTTTCCATTGCCTCTTAACTTGATTTTGAACATTTTTATTCTTGTACTTTGCTTGTCACCAATGTGATTTTGCTATGAGTACTACAGAGATGGGTAAAAGAGATGGCTAGCTATGTGAAATCAATTGATAGTAATCACCTTGTTAAAGTGGGTATGGAAGGATTATATGGTCATCCAAGTCCAGAAAGAAAGCAATTCAATCCAAATGGGTATGAATTTGATACTGACTTCATTAGTATAAATCAGCTTCTAGGGATTGATTTTGCAAGTGTTCATGCCTACCCAGACTCATGGTATCCATCCTTCATCCTCTCAATGCAATAGTTCTTCTAACTGTATTGTTTCTTCAAAACTTACTTGGTTTTGCCATTGAACTGAAATCAGGATAGTTGGTTCGGATGACAAGGTACAACTCTTATTTTTGAAGAGATGGATGAAAGTACATATAAAAGATTCGATCAGAGTGCTAAAGAAACCAATTTTATTTGCTGAATTGGGAAATCATATAAAGACCCAGGATGGAATCGCTTGCAGATGGTTATGAGATAGTCTTATCTCTAAATCCATCCGCAGTAGCTCTTGTTTCTTTCCAAACAAGAGGATTGTCAGCCCTCGATCTCTAATTTTTCTATATTGAATTCATGGAATAGTAAATTTGGATCACAAAATTTAGGGAATCCAATCTATGGACAAGTTGGTTTTGTTAATTTTAGATTCTAGCTTCATCTAGAATAGGAAGCTGGTCCAAAACGCTCAATTTAAATTCATGTGAATATACCTGGAGTAGGAGCAAAGAAAGAAAAACATTTTGAACATACTAAACACTACATTATTCATTAACTTCGTTAATAATTATAGTACACTATTCATTTTAATTCTGTGCTAATCAATTTTGAATTAAAACACTACAATTTTTTTCAAGTGTGTCAACAACCAAACCAGGAACCTACTCAATGTTTTCCTTGCCCTCTTTCCCATTGGACAGTATTTTTGAAAGATTATGCAGGAAAATGAAAACCCTAGGAAAATACTTGTTGCCCAATCACAAGCCAAATAAACCATCAATTTTTAAGCAGTGAAGAAGTTGGAAAACCAAACCTTGGCATAAGTCTGTACTTTCCCTACACTTACCGAGGTAGCACTAATGCCCTTTTGTTGAGGCAAAAACATGAGTCTCTGTGCAGTAATGAAGAAAAACATATATTGTATCAAAAAGGCAATCACCTACTTTGTATTTGAACAAATCAATCCGAAAACAATGCACATGGTCCAAAGCTTCATCAATTAACATTATTCAACATTTTCTTGTTGTAGCTATTGTTGCTAGGGGCATTTACCTTGCTACTCATTGGGCTTCAATAGAGGAATTGTCTTTTTGTCATGTTCCTCAACATTCAATGAAATAGCTCATGGTCAACATGGAAAGTAATAAACAATCAAAGCAACAAAATCCTTACCAGCATCTCAACTCAGTTGATTCTTGTAATTCAAAAGAAAGCACAAAATTTGCTTCAATTGATAAAGCTCTTTACCACGCTCATTGTTGTATAACTCATTTAATTATGTGCTAGGGCATTCCATATTTGATGCAATTCAAATCTTATTGCATTGTCATTATACATTTGAACATCTTTGTGATGGCATGATGGAACACTTTTTATATTGCCAAAACAAAGGTTGTGATATGGATTTGAACTCTCATAAACATGAGTTGCATCTAAATATATGTTTGATCTTGATTATTGTAGTTCAAAAAAAAGCACATAATTTGTCTCAATTGATGAAGATCTTTATCATGCTCATTGTTTTTGTAATAACTCATTTAATTATATTCTAGGGCATTGCCTATTTGATACAATTCAAATCTTGTTGCATTTTCATTATACATTTGAACAGCTTTGTGATGGTATGGTGGAGCAGTTTGTATATTTTTTAAACAAAGGTTGTGACACTACTTTGAACTCTCATAAACACGAGTTGCATCTAGATGTATTTTTGATCTAATAATACAATAATTGTAGTTGTTACATATAGTTTTGTAAATATAAATAATGAGAAGAAGCAATAAATGAGGAAGAGCTTGAACATCAATAATGGCCTAAAATTACAGTCCCAAATGAAAATAAGATACCTACATTACAAAAATGTGTCAATAAGTAGCTAATCCAAAACTGTGTCTTGAGTTGCTTGGACATAAATGAAAAATGGTTAATAGTCACTTGAGTCTGAAAACACCATCACCCATGACAACGTTTCCCACAATTCTTAAACATGAACAACATTGAAAAGATGGAGGATACCTACAAAATGACATATATGGTGCATAAGTAGCATGATTATGAAAACAAGAAACACAAAGTAATGGTATTGCCCTCCATAGAAGCAATGATATGGTCCTCCTCTAGTGCTCATGCAATCACCACCATGGGAATCCCTATGCCTCTCACTTTCTCCTCCATTTTCAGGTACATGACAATAAGGCATGTTGAAAAATTATTGCATAGAAAGTGGTCAACTAGATTTAGTGTGAACAATAAGGAGTTGAAAGATGAGCACAACAAATTTTCTCCACTTCATATTCCTTGTATCTCATCTCTGTAGATGAGGATAAAGATACAAAAATTCTTAGACATGTTTGGCAACACACTTGCCTAAGCTCAACTTAAAATGCATGTACAAGATAACATCAATTCCTAGACAAAATTTCAAAAAGCTAATATGATGAGTACAAAAGAAACATATCAGGATCATAGAACAATGGTTTGGACACACATTTAGTTTAATATTCATAAGTTTAATAAATATCGTCAAGTTCCAAAAAATGGCTAAGGAAAGTGAAAAATAGATGGTTCAAGAAGTGCATGGTGGAAGTGTCTACAATCCATTAAATGCAAGGATGTTACTTTGACCAATGACATTAGCGTTTCTTTCCAATAATAAAATGGGTATAGAGAAGAAAATTTTAGAACCACAAGTAGATCACTTTCGTACTATTGAAAAAGAGTTTTAAATGCAATAAAATATCTAGACATACATGATAAATTAAGCTTATACAACATCTGAGTTTTGTTAATAATATGTTGTTTGGTCAATAAACAAACTACCTTTGGTTATATATGTTGGTGTAAATTAGGTATCTTACCTAACTAGTGCACCTAGTAGGTCATATTTGAAGATATAGATTATTCTATAGATTGTGTTAATACATTCACATCTACAATAATAGCAATGACCGCTTCCAGCTCTTCCAATTGCTCAGTCAAATTATTAACAGCCTCTTGAACCTCATTCCTATGTTTACACAAGAAATCTGCTCTGAATCGAAGTATACAAGAGGTTTTTCCAACAAAATCTTTATTTTCCTCCTCAAGTATGGACTGTTCAAGAAGAGTAGTCAAAGGCAATGTATTAACTTTCTCCAATTTCTGATTATACTCTTTATACTCCTCTTCTTGTTTCTCTGATGCTTCAATGTATTGGTGCATTTCTCTTATCAATTCCTCAGTGCCTTTGTAAACTTCAAAACCCTCAACCAAAACTTTAATCATCAAAAAATGTGTTAATGGTGAAAATGGCACAAACAACGTTAAAACAGAATATTTCTACTCTATTTCTCCTGAAAAAGAAAGACAACATATAGTAGCCTAACTCCCAAGGTCCTGGTAGTTGGTTCTCAACTGTTTGGTGTCACTCAATCAGTTCATGCAACTGTAATATTCAAGGGGCCTGTGCTGGTAACAAAAGATTCAAGCAATGACTCATTTTACCAAACTGTTTTTAGTAAATCAATGGGGTTTCAAATAAAAGAAAAAGATGGATCATAGGGTAAACTAGTAAAATGAACAAAACTTATCTAGCATCCGGACATATATCTTCAACAATGAATGTTTTTCCAATCAGATCAAGAAAACCATAAGATGACACAATCTATAGAATAATCTATACCATTGCATACATTTTAGGTGCTTAATTAACTTCACAATTACACATCACAAATACTTCAAAGATTTCAAAACAACACACATTCATTCATCATCAAGATTATAGATCAACAAACTTCAATAAATTTAATTCAATGATAATCTAACAAGATAATCCTTAAATCTGGTTGCTTCGGCACAATCACTGGCATTTAGATAGATTATAACTTATCAGCCTTATCAAATAAAACAACTCAATTCTAACTCCATATTGCGTAAACCTATAATTCTATTAACTGTAAAAAGATCAAGTACAATGTATCTTTGTAATCACTACAAAATTCTATCTCCTAATCTCAGGTAAGCCAATTCTATTCTCAATTAGCCGACCCTTACAATATGATACCCACAGGGTATTTATAGATTATACAAAGTTCGAACTCCACTTCTATTTTAAGTCACCCACCCTTTTAGGAACAAAAACTTTCTTGGAAACTCATATCAATTTGATCTTAAGTTCTTACATTAGACATTCAGTTCAACTAGAGAACAAAAAATAGAAGAGAAATAAGGTCATGCGCTCCAAAACTGTCAGTGTTGCGTGCAACATGCAAAGAAGAAAAAAGTCATGCATGCAAGGATTAATGCACGTGAAACTGGATCTACAATGAACTCATCGTAACTGGCGAAGACTTGCTGTAATGTATCTAATTATGGCCCATCAATCCAGCTGTCTTCAAATTTGATTTGATTCAATTCTGCTGCAACAAATTCCCTCATACCTTTTATCTTTGTCAACTCTCTCCCAACAACTTTTATTTCTTCTTTGAAATCTATTAATTGATTTATCATCAAATCTCCTCCATCATCTCCTTTATGCATGAGTCCTTTGAATCTTTCATCCCACTTCTCTTTTATTTGACTCAAAGGCATGCCTTATTTTGTTAATACATTCAAATCTACAATAATAGCAATGACTACTTCCAGCTCTTCCAATTGCTCAGTCAAATTATTAACAGCCTCTTGAACCTCATTCCTATGTTTACACAAGAAATATGCTCTGAATCAAAGTATACGAGAGGTTTTTCCAACAAAATCTTTATTTTCCTCCTCAAGTATGGACTATTCAAGAAGAGTAGTCAAAGGCAATGTATTAACTTTCTCCAATTTTTGATTATACTCTTTATACTCCTCTTCTTTTCTCTCTGATGCTTCAATGTATTGGTGCATTTCTCTTATCAATTCCTCAGTGCCTTTGTAAACTTCAAAACCCTCAACCAAAACTTCACCTACTTCCCGATTCAACTTGTCTATCCATCTGTCTACCATCTTCGCTTTACCTCTTACTTGCACCAAATCATCTACCTCCTTTTTGCTTAATAAAATAGGAGTCTCAATGGCCGTTACCTGTTGTGATCTTGGAGAGGAGACACTTTTCAAGAATGAATGCAATTGATCCAACTAAGCCTTAAGCTCATCCTTCTTTTGTTTATCCTTGATCATTCTTGACTTGGTTGTTGAAGCCACCACATCAATTAAGTTCATCTACTGATTCCTAGTGGTTCTTCCCAAGTTGATAGTACTCAACTGATAATCTGTTAGCTGCATGTCCCCTACCTCCTTTTCTATCATTGGCATGGCACATTCAGCAACAATCTCTCCTTTATCTGTGAGTCGGGTAGAATGTAGAATCTTGGCCTTCTTTTTAGGCCTCTCCTGCTCAATTCCTTTCATCATATCCTCCCAATTAAGAGGTTGTGAAGGTGTTACTACCCTCTTCTGCAGGTCCAGTTTTAACCAAGTGGGAGCACTTGGGGCAGTAGTCATCATAGAGGAAGAGGAAGTAATGGTAGAAGGTGGCTGCATATTTACCTGAGGTTGAGAGTCAACCTTTGATTTTTCTTGTTGTTCTTGCAATATATGCATCTGCACAAGCCTTTCAGCCTCTTCCCTATCTTTATGTTCTTGCCTTTTCTTATCTTTCTCTTCTTTCCTCAGACTCTCTTCCTCCAACCGATCTCTCTCCACTTTTTCTTTTTCCAACCTTTCTTTTTCTAATTTTTCCCTCTCTAGAGCTTCTTTTTCTAGTTTCTCCTTTTCTAATCTTTCCTTTTCTAATCTTTCCACCTCCAAAGCCTTAAGCTTTTTTGCCTTTGCTTCTTCTTCTTGCTACTTCTTAACCAGCTCTTTAGCTTCTTTCTCCTTTCTTAAACTTTCTACTTCTTCTTCTTTTTGTCGAGCTTCCTCTGCAAGTTTTAGCTTGGCAACCAAGATTTCTCTTTCCCTCTAGTTCCTTGCCTTTTCTTCCTCAAGGTCATGAATCTTCTATATTAGCTCCAACTTGTCGTTCTCTTCTTTGACCTTGAGTTCAAGTTCTTGTTGTCTTCTTTGTTTCTCCACTTCATCAGTTGTTGCCTTAGCTTTACTTTGTCTAGTTTTTAATTGTTGTTGGTGAAGTATAGCATCGGCTTGTACCTTAGCCTCAGTTTCCTTTTGTTTCTCCGCTGCCACCTTTGCATCAAAATTTATTTTTGCATCCTCAAACAACTTCCATTGATCTTCCTGTGTCAAAATCTGCTCAATATCCTCCTCTAGAGGCATATTTTCTTGCATATCTTTCTCTGACTCAGTTTCATCTGAATCCGTTCCAACTTCATGAATCTCCCTCTCCACTTCTTTTCCTTTGGCAGTTTCAGCCATGCTATGAAGAGCTCCCTCTTGGACTTCTCCTTTTTGTTGTTCTGTAAGTGGGACTTGTGTGGAAGACTCACCTAATGTAGGTGTTGAAACAGCAGATCCTACTGGAACATCCCCTTCTTGTATTTCCTCATCATCTACCGCCTCAAGTTCCACCCCTTCAATGTTTGGGGGAAAGAACTCCAATGGCTCTTTAGGAGGTGTCTTCCTTTTAATCCTTCTATAGCCTTTCCCCTTTTTAGGGGCTAGTCCTTGAGGAGCTTGAGTTCTTAACATTAACCACTGCACACTCCTATCCAACACTGTCCTTCTGATCCGCTTAATATCAATAGTTTCTTCACTGTCCCAGTCAATTGGATCCAGACTCTTGGTGCCAATGTTCAAAGCTTCATAGGATGGATCCAATACAATTCCATCATCCACCAATGTGTCAGGAATATTTTCTTTAACACCAAGCTCTGACATGAGTGAGACAGATAGCCTTTCATAATTCTTCTTTCTTAGATCATACTCATCTTGCCGATCACTCTAGAAGTCTTCTAGCAAATTGAAATGTCTGGTAAACACCGAAGGCAACAAAGCATACATATTACCCTTCAGATCCAAATACTTACGAGTTGTGTATAAACTCAATTTCAACTGTATCAATTCACTACAGACCACCTTTGCTCCTACCAAGTGTTGACTGCTATATTCACCCAACTTCATGGGAAACTTATGACATTCGGTTTTATGTTTGATCCCAAACCGAGCATTAACTCCAAGAGCTTGATACACAAACTCCATTAGCACTATCCTATTATTGCAACACCTTGGAAGCAAATGTGGATGGCCTTCAAAACCAGCTAACCTGAAATATGTGAATTTGGGGTATTGAATGTACCAACATCCCCATTCAGCAATGAATGTCATGGCTTCTTGACTCAATCGGTACCCTGCATCTCCATTCAAATGGTTGATGACCACATATATAAATGCATCATTGACTCTTCTGAAATGAGTCTCAACAACTTGTAGAGACAACTGGTCATAATGCTCCCATACTTTCTTTTGTCCATCCAAGGCTCTCATTATGCCCACTCTGTTCAAACCTAGGAAAACACCTAACCTTGCCGCTGCATATACAATGTAAGAAGTCATAAAGAAACACTTAGTCTCTCTGATGTTACCCAGTTGATTATGGATAGCATTTGATATGCTCATAGGTCAATCAAACTGTTGTTTTCCATTTAAAATTATCTGGATGAAAGGAAACATCCACTCCTTGAACTGAAATGTATCTCTCTTCCCAAAAACTCTAGACAGCATCATAATTATATCTGATACCTCTTTGTAGAAATCTGCCCTCTTTGGCTGGTCTACAAGCTTGCTTAAAGATTTCTTTTCTGTCTTCAACCACTTCTTGTTCAAATGAGATTTATTGGAGTCCTTATATTGACTATATTTCTCCAAGGCTTCTGCCTCTTCCAACTGCACCAAGTTCTTAGGATCTGGGACATTGAATATACTTTGCAATGCTTGAGGGGTAAGATCAATGATCACATTATTTTGAGAATCCATGCACTGTCTGGTAACAGGATTATAGGCACTTGCAGCTGTTAAGATCAATTCTGGGCATTGGATTGACAAAGGAAATACAGTAATATGGGCTAAACCAGAATCAAGAATTCTTTGTGTTCTTCCTGTTAGATCTTCCTGGTCCGCAAAGGTATCTGCATATAGCTCCTCGAAGTTGTAATGCCCCAAATTGGTATCAGTGATATCTGACCAATCTGATTCCACCTTGCTCACCTTCACAACCAAACTCCTATGACTATACCTCAAGGTATAAGGTAGTTGTTCTGGCTTCAACTTCTTTGGTTTTGGTATTGCCTTTGATGTTCCTGCAAGCTGGTTCCTTCGAGCAGCTTCCCCTGATTTTCCTGACATCCTTCAACTTTCCTACAAGAAAAACCTCTAATTAGATCTTTAAATATCATCATAAAACATGTTTTAAAAACCATACCTTTCATATATGCACCGGAGGCAGACCAGGCAGAAACATAATCTAAAACAGTCTCTTTTACAACACTGCCAGAATCGGAGCCAAAACTGATATAGATATTTCACTAACAATGAATGGGCTTGGAGTCGGAATCGGGAAGGTCATCGAAACTGGGATCGGAATGAAAAACAGATTTGGTTTTCTTCAGATTTTTATATTTTCATATTCTATTTCCATTCCGCCTCTGCTTCCGTCTAGATCATCGTTATTTCGAAAGAAGATTTCTCATTATACGCGGAGCCGGAGATGGGATGGAAATGGAATCGATACCTTTTTGCAAAATAGAATTCTCAAGTTCAAGATCGATTATGATCCTGTCTCCGCCTAGGTTGACCATGACGTCATCAAAGATTTCATCGATTTAACACACAACTCCATGATTAAAACTTAAGGCCGTATTTTAAATGAAAAGAGGCTTTAATAAGACTATGCTCATATGACCATGGGAAACGACTAAATTTTTAGGGCATCATATTTTAATCATTTAAATGTGATCACAGAAACACACAAAACCCTAATCTAACAAAAGACGATAAAACGAGGGCACGGATTTTAAACCTTGCCATTTTACCAGATTGAATACGCGACAAAACCCTAAGTAAAAATGATGAATTTTACCCTAACTCACCGTAAATCATTAATCTACCTCACTATAAATCCCTAATCCAACTAACACCATTTAAAACCTAAATTTAATCTAACTTACTGCAAATCAAAATAGCACGATGCGATCACGACTAAAACGTGAAAGCGACCATGCCCTAAAACACAAAGAAACAAAAACAAAAGCAAAAGAAACGAAGAATAACCAGAAAAAAAATAGAGCAAGAACCTACTCAAACTAACATACCAAGAATCACGAATTTCAAAGCACGAGCAAACACAAAAAATGCAACAGTAAATAAACGAGAAATAGCAACAATAAGAAACCTTACAAAATGATTCAAAGCACGAGCAAACACAAAAAATGCAACAGTAAATAAATGAGAAATAACAATGATAAGAAACCCTACCTCGAATGCAAAAGAACCCAACTAACCTTCTGAACTGATTCGCAAGCAATAACCTTCTCTTCCTTCAATCAATTCGCTCAAATGAACTCCGCCTCTGCTCTTTCGTGTTGTTTAATCTCTTAAAAATAATAATAATGATTCGTTTAATCCTTAATGAAGGTAAAAATGAGGATTTCTACCTACACGAGCAGCTGTCATTAATGCATTGAATGCAGTTTAAAGCGGAGTCAGAACTGAAAGAGAACCAACACTTCACAACAGTGCAACTTCGGTCAAAAAGTCAACGACCCAAAAGTGCCAGGAGCGGAACTGAAAGAGAAATTGATTCGAAACTTTAAGAAATTTCCAAACTTCATTCCCATTTCGGGTCCAGGTCCACCAACAAAACACAAAACAAAACAAAACAAAAAAAATTAAAACAAAAGATCGACATAATAAAACTAAACACAAGGACTTAGACTAAAACCAAAAGTCAAAATAGCGGAAGCGGGGGCGGAATCGATTATGATTTTGCAATTTTCGATAAAGACTAACTTAACACCCACTCCGGCTCCGAGTCTGCTAAAGACAAAACAAAAGCCAAAAAGAAAGACCTTTGGAATGGGAACCAAAATAAGTTTCAAAAGAACTTTCAGAACCCGATTCAGTTTTGGTTCTGCCTCCGACAGACTAAACCAAAATAAACAAAGTGTTGGAAGCAAACAACTCCAAACTTTGTTTGAAAAACAACTAAGGATAAAGAACAAGGGGGACCCATTTTGACCAAGGCAAAAGATGGGGTGGTTATGCAAGGCATAACAATTAGCATTTCTTTCCAATAATAAAATGGGTATAGAGAAGAAAATTTTAGAACCACAAGTAGATCACTTCCGTACTATTGAAAAAGAGTTTTAAATGCAATAAAATATCTAGACATACATGATAAATTAAGCTTATACAACATCTAAGTTTTGTTAATAATATGTTGTTTGGTCAATAAACAAACTACCTTTGGTTATATATGTTGGTGTAAATTAGGTATCTTACCTAACTAGTGCACCTAGTAGGTCATATTTGCATGTTAAGTTTAATTAGGTCCTAGGAATCTTTCTAGAAGTCTTAGTTGACATTAGATCTTATCTTATATTTATTCATTTAATGCTTGTGCCCTAGGTCATTTAATATTTGTTGTCTCATGACATAGGACACTTTTCATGATCTTGTCTAATCCTATGTCTCACCTTGGCTATATAACCAAGGGGTTCTCATGTGTAAATTAATGATCATACCAATCATAACCTATCATTTTCATCCTTTGATAGAATAGCATTATTCTTTCATAGTTGATCTCTCTTGTGCTTTCATGAAGTTCCTAGATCTTGGGTGGCTACAACCTTCAACCAAATCTTGCATCATTTAGAGTATTCTATACCAACTCTTACATGGTATCAAACCTTGTGGGATTGCTTCTTGTTAGTCTTAATTGAGAGATCTAGGTTGAAGATTTTGGTAGATATTGAAAAATTTAGTATTTTCTCTTGCATCAAATGATAATATGAAGAATCAAAAAACTTAAAAGAAATACCAGATTTAGGATTTCTTATTTGTCTTTATATTATAGGTCAAAATCAGAGCTTTTTGGTGTAGATCTAACTCACCATTGAGTTCGGGGTGTTCAAAAAAGTCAAATTTCCTTTTGTTTCATCTAAATCGGATATTTGAGGTTAATCTACGAGGGTTTGAAGCTGGGAAATGGTTACCAGATCTAGGAGGTAGCTGCAATTTTTGAGCTTTTTGGTTCAAAAAAGACCCTGCCATTGCATCTAGAAGGCCCAAGAGTCATATGATCGAATGCCAAATCATCAAAATCTAAGAACTTGATCTAAAGCCTAATGAAAAAATCACCCTCCTTTGCCATCTATATGGCCTTATGACTATCATAATTGTAAGTCACAGGCAGGTCCATAGTTGGCATATGGTTAATTGACAAAAAATAAATTTAAATTTTTTTTAATGTTTTTTAGAATTAAATAAAAAAAGAAAAAAGTTTATATTTTCGTCAAATTGTACCCTGCTTGTGCAGTGTACCTATAGAACTGTTTGCGTAGAGCAAGTGATGGGGTACTTGAGGCTGCTTACAAAGTGCCACATGATGCCAACTTGACCCATCACATGGCTTGGTCACACAACCATATCGCCTTATACTACAAGTGTTGAATAATTATCTATTTTTTAAAATATTTAAGTGAATAGTCCTTATTCTAATGACCAAAGGAATATTCTAGTGCATCACGAGACATTTTGGCAACGTTAGCATATTCAAAGAATATTTCATTTGTGTAGCATATTCCACCAGTTAGAATATTCCATTAGCCCCCTTTTCTGATGTCAGCAGGCCGACCCTCTATTTGGGGCCCCCTCATGGTTGGCAATTTCATTTTAGAAGATAAACTTCAATAGCTCATAACTTAGTCATCCAACCTCCTTTTTTTGAGCATTTTTTTATTTGGGGTAGTATTTCATGCACTTCATAGTGATGCAATTTATTTTTTATTGGGGTTATTAGGTTTTCTAAAAACTATAGATTCTCACAGGCGTTGTTGATTCATTCTCATTTTAGGAACTTTTGGGGCTCCGTTCTCACTCCTACAATAAGATTTTTGGGTGCATTTTTTTTAAAAGTGCCTAAGTTTTTGTGTCATTTGTATTGGTGTGATCAAATTGATCCCATTCTATGTAAGAATTTTACTTTGAGTTATTCGCCAAATTTTGCATCTATAAGCTCTAAGATCAAGTCCACTTTGTTGTTTTTGGCAAGTGGCACTTGTAATCATGCACTAAGCATAAAATGCCTAATCATATATTGTTGGGGAGGATTCTTGATTTAGTAATTTAGTGGGGTAATCTTGTGGTTTTTAATGGTCGTAATCATGTCTCCTAATGCATGGAAAGTAAAACATGATTACTACGAGGAGAAAAAGCATACAATAAATGAATGCTTGCAGAAAGAACTTGATGATTTGAAACTTCTTTATGAACTTTTTTAGTTGCAACATCTTTGCATTGCCAATGGCATCAATTTTCCTAATTTTTCTTGAAACGAAGAAAATAGTAGTAGTTTGTTTGGTTGTGTTTAGGGAGACAGAACTACTAATTTTCTACAAGCTTCACTCAAGGAAACCTTAGAGATCTCATCAAGGGATGGAATGAAGGAAAGAGATCTACAATAAGGTTCCCTAGGGTATGATTAAATCTATTGAGAGGGTTCACCACCAAGCAAGGGATTGGAAAGACAAGAAATGTAAATAGCATGCAAAACCTAATGATATGACCTAGAAATGAATTCAAATTAGAACAATAAACTAAGAAAGTACACAAAGGTGCATCTGGAAATCTGAATGTGCTCGAAACAAGGTTTGAAATCCTGAAAAATTTGACTATTAATGCACACTGGGACTCATACACCAGTATGGGCAATTTAGTCCTAGTTAAGGGTTTTGGGTCGAAACCGGAATCTGGAACTGGTAATGCAGGATCTACAGAAGATGCCTGAATTCTGGTATACTGGGACTCATACACCATAAGTGGAAATTTAGTCCCAATATCAGGGTTGATCTAAAACTCTGATATCCTTTAATTCTCTCCTGTCAAATTTTTGGTTCTGAAACACTGAATTGCAACCTATAGGTGACTTTTCGTGATCTTGTTAGTAAGGTGACAACTTTGAAAACTTGACAACTTTTCTCCAATCTTTCTCCTCAATGGATCTTCAACCTAAACCTACAAATCACACATCAAAGAGAGAAAAATGTTGTTTTGTTAGTGGATAGGGGTTTTCCTTGGTAAAACCCCATTTTGGTAATCAAACCTTGAAATGAATAGAAATAGATGAAGGAATTATGAATGAACAAATAAGCTATGTTGTAAATCACCAAACCCTTGAATAAGATGTTGCAATATTGTATGTAATGGCTCGCATGAATGTAGATCTTGACTCTAGATTGAATGTTATGAATCTTGACTTGAATGCTTACTTGAATCATAAAACCCTACATCACAAATGTTAGCTCAAAAATAAACATGATGCATTATGACTTTGACATGATGCTTGATTCTTGAATGATGCTCCAAAATGCTTGATAATCACTCTTGAATGCTCTTGTAATCTCTTGAATGCTATTGTAATCACAAACTTTCTATATGGATGCTTCATAAACTTCTAGATGAAAAATGAGTGAAATAACCTTGTATTTATACTTGTTTATGCCAAATTTCTTGAAATTACAACATTACAAGCCGACATCTAATCTAGGAGAATAAAATCCCACCAAGAATTTGAATTTAAATTAGGTCTAAGCTAATTAGGACTCCTACGCCAATTGTTACATATGAGTCCCATTAGGCTAAGCTTGGGACACATATTTCAAGATATGCTTAATTTAATGTGAAATTCATATCTAGGCCCCAAAACCTAGGTGGGAACCATATGCCCAAGGTGGAATATGAGTCCTAGATCACTAAATTTGGGCCATACAAACCTAAATCACTAAATTATGATGGTTCATTACATATGTGTCAGGATTATCCTCGAAAAGATGTATTCATAAAAGCTTTTGGATGCAAAATAGGACCAAATAAGGCATAAAGAAGCCCAATTTTAGTAGGGAGGGCCCAAACAAGTGTGAAAATTCAAAGGGAGACATTTTCTACACTACATTTAGCCCCCACTTTAGTGAGAGGAGGAACTTGCTTCAAACTCACACTAAAGTAGACAAACTCGCATCAAGAGGGGTGCAAACGTACCAATGCTAGTAAGATAGGACAACAATGATCAAGAGGGATGATCAAGCCCCCAGGATCAAGATCCTAGATGGAAAACCAACATAGGCACAGGAGAGCACGCATGTAAATGATATAAGGAGCAACAACAAGGCACAAGCATACACTGCCAAAGACATAAAGAAAAACAAAAAAAAAGGGGTTGGATCAAGCTTTGACCGTTTGTCCTACATGTTGTGGATCAGATCTAGGTTGTTTGTCCAAAAATACACACTCACTTTGAGGCAACGAAACTTCAAGATATTTTCTAGGTGAGCATCCAAAGAGGTGAGACACATATGCACAAGGCCAGTATGTTCTCACACACACAAGCAAGTGGCTATAGGAAAGTCGCACCTAAGTTTGGCCCCTATATGTACCATACCAAAGCTATACCTCTTGATAACTTTGATAAGGTACCACACAACAATGAACTTCGAGCTCCATGAGGCAAGCAAAGCTTCGTATGATTGACGCCCATAAACAAATAGGATGCCTCCGCAAGCAAGCAAAGTGTGTTATGCAAGGTGGCCATATAATCGAAATTGTAAATGTAAAGATAGTGTAAGGTATGTTCAAAGGAGTTTTGCTTAGTTCATGTAAGGTCTTAACTTAGGGAACATCATGCCTAATGTCTCCAAGAGAGGATAAATCGAAGAATAGAAGATTCACAACTTAGGGGATGCAATGTGTCACATCAAGCCACTAAGAGGAATATAATATGCTAAGAGAGTTCATGCTCTTGAAGGACATCACACCCAATGTCACCAAAAATTGAAAGACGCATCGCATGAAGTAAGAAGACAACACAATGAAACATGTAAAAGAATAATGCCAATGTATACCCCCACTTTAAAGAAATTGCTAAACACCATGTTGTGAGCAATTACTTTAAAGTAGAAAATGATAAATGTGAATGATAAAGAGGACATGAGAGCTTATTTGGAAAGCCCTATGCCAACTCATATGTTTCCAAATGAAGTTATGTCATGAAAAGGGGGTTTCCCCCAAAATGAAATCCCAAAATCACATAAGGGATCTGTTGAAAACTGTTAGCTTTGGTCAGAGGGAGTGTCCTAAGTATAATCCGCTTTCAACAAATTGAATACATATATATGTCTTCAATTATGATTGATTATCGACTCTAATATAAAAGTCTTGTCAATCGAAAAGTCGCATCTTTTCTCAACCATATATATGGGAGTCTTGATCTTCAAAAGTAATCATCAAAATCAATAAATGTTTTACGCTTGCAAATTGAATCTCCAGCCGAAGATCATGAGACAAATTGACTTTAATCGATCCTTAACATGGTATCAGAGCCACATTTGAAAATATTCGATTGAATTCTTGAATTTTATTGTGGTAGTCAATTGACTAATCACCGATGTCTCTTTTATACTTGTGGAAATAGATGTGTATTTCAAATACTGAACATTCCGCTAGCAATGTCTTTTGATCCTGTTGGCGTATTATAATGGGGGAAGCGGACTGGTTATTCATCATGAAAAATTATTATAGCATGATCTCCATTTGGTTTGATGTGGTTTCGTTGCTACTAGACGTTTGAATGCTCGTATTTGACTGTTTCTTCATATACTCCCGTATATCTCCTAGGGAGCATTGGTTGGTGTCATCTATGTCATATGTACTGGAGCAAGGAGTTGAGGAGATCGGCGGAACCTGTGAATACTCATCGACATTGAGAATTGGCATTTTATTGATTCTCAAGGAAAAACTAGAACCATGATTCTTGGAGTTCTATCGCTTCGGTCGGGTGACATGAGAAATCTATAGGAGTCTCTGAGATATTAGGTTTGACATTCCACACAGATACTGAGTTGCGACCTTTAGATCATCTTTCTCTATTGCAGATTCAAAGGCCCCGTGATCATTGTAACCACCTAAGCAAGTCATATCACAAAGCTCATATCAATTTGTGCATCTCATATCTTGATCGCATCTCTATTTTTTTATCAGAGAACATTCATTTTTTTTGAAATCAAGCTTTCTCTTACCTGTAGATTATATTAGAGTGACCCAATATAGATTATTAGGCCTTGCTATATATTACCAGAATTTGCATGTTTTTGTGCAGGAGATATATCGGGAAGTATAACGAATAGGATCTTGTTGTCATCTTTATGCCAACTGAAGTCCTCAACCAATTATCATTGAATGGAAACAGATATTTGCTATCCCCGTGAAGTTATGTTATTCTGAGATGAATACAAATATTGGCGGAAGTATCCCATAATATATATATACCAAGCACCGGATATGCTATTGTCTAGTATGTTGTATGGAACATACATCATATTCATGAAAGAATGGGATTAACAAAGGCGTTGGACTGTTGTAATTTCCAAGTACACATACTCACTTGGAATAAGACAAACAATTATAATGATTATGCCCTTTAATGTATGCCATCGGGAAAGGAGTTAGTGCTATCGTGGAGAAGTTGCCACCAGGGAGTCTGGGACTTGGGTCTGCTGCATTATTGGAGTGTAGTTGAAGTCTGAAGGAGAGATCTTCATGTAAAGCCTTGGTCGAGCCTCCAACTCTGGCCTTATTGAAGACTACAATCATGAATGATTTGTAGCTTGTCTTTTGTGCATTAGTAAGGAGTAATTAGGATCATGGTTGAATGCATCTACTTGGACTAAGGTCAGGGGCTTCGAACATGTGATGTCAATCAACTAACAATAACTACGATCTTGCTTGGAATTAATCAGAGGCGTCGCCATTGCTAAAGGCAGAGCAAATTGAGAAGTCCTATATCAGGAAAAATGCAGACCTAAAAACGAGAGTCTGACTTCATCAAGATAAGCATTTGTTTTGTTGTTTATATTTCTATGTGAAACTCAGTCTGCTAAGTTGTATAGATCTGATAAAACTTATGAGTGATGATCTTATCCATCTCTAACTCTCTAGGTGCTGCTAGTAAGAGTGTTGCATATGTTTCATAATCTAGTGGATTGCAGCTGAAAATGGAGTGCATTGTAGATTTGAACGGTCAAAGACCATGTTCAAATTTAACCTTGCCAAGGGCCTATGTTCAAGCCGTGAAGGTTGTGGACTAATCTGAGTGCAAGAGAAATGTATAATATTGTGTCCAGTAATTGCATCCATCAGAATATTTAAAAGGATAAGTATTCTTTGTTTTGTTTGAAATCACCTTTCTAGGCTGAATTTTTTCTGTTATATCATTTATTTGGATCATGTGTGATTAGTAAAGAGAGATCGTGTTTTCTCTTGAAATGTGTTCACTGACATAAGATCCCTTGAAAATTCAAATTATTATTTGCAAGTCATTTTTTCATGCTAGTTGTGAAGATTTTTGAGTGTGACTCTGAAATAAAAAGAGAACTGCAATTTCGATGGTGATAAGTTGATCACATCGATACCATTCTCTAAATGCATGAACTGTGATAGAGCCTTGACTCTTGGAGAGGTTGTTCAGATTGTCTTTTATTGTGCTATGTTTAGCACTCTCAGAAGAGTAAAAGATGGAAGAAAGAGTTATATCAAAAGTTATTAAAGATAAGCTTCTTTATCCCTTCATTCTAATCTTTTGATATATTTCTCTTATAAATTCTTATGCATTCATATTATAACCTGAGATAGTAAACCTTGTATGATTCTAGCCTTGATATTTTTTTTTTTTTGGATAGTTATAAACTGTTAGTAATCTCTCTCTAAATGCTTCCTGGACAGATCTAGGAACAAGAAGGTGATGAGAGGTTGCTTAGTGATGAAAAGCTTGAGGCATCTTGTAAGGAAGTCATGCTGACCAAAGAAATGATCAAACATGAAGTCACAACTTGCATCCATGGGACTGAGTTGGTGACTAAAGGGAGTTCACTTCCATAAGTGTTCTTTGCAATCTCTAAGGCAGGGATCAAGAGGGAGTTCTGTGACTCACGGAGAAGAAGATGCAAGGCCTAATGCTAAGATCCTCTTCAACAGTTGAGATAAGAATTGCTCAAGTCAGCCAACCTGGATTCAACATTGGTAGCTCCTCAAACCTGTTCCGTAGAGGATGTTCTAGGATGAGGTTGAAGAGAACAGCCCTAAATCTCTACAGATGTGTGCATTGGAAACCATTTCTCTAAAGCAAGTATTACAGATGTTTGTTTTTGGACGAGGAGGTCAGGAGGCTGATACATGTAATTAGAGCTTCAGAGGGAGTCACATCTTCACTTGTTATAATGCATAATTCTTTGAGATAGAGAGATATGAGGTGAAAGCCCTTGTTCATCCTTGAGACTGAGATGAGAAATCATGTTAAGAGACTCCATGACAACAGGTCCAAGGATCTAACTTCAGAAGAGCCCCTAGCACCCGCAGTGTGGCTTAAAGGGGGGTGTTGGAAATAAGCCACACTCGAACTAACGATGGGCTGGCCACTATGTGCCAGTAGCTAAGTTGATAGAGCACTCCTGCTGCAAATGGAAGCTCCTAGTGAATGCTCTAAACCAGTTCAGGTGTGAGCCAAAGGAAATTCACCTTATGGCTGTAAAACATATATTGAGATATCTTCAAAGGCACTATTGGATACAATCTTCTTTACAAAAATGACCATCTAGATCTGCCTGGATACTTTGTTTCAGATTGGGCTATGGTTTCTAGGATCTGCAGAAAGCAATCTTTTGTAGCACAAAGCTCGACAAAAGTTGATTACAATGCAGCCTCTACGAGGGAAAGAGAAGCAGTTTGGCTTTGTAAATTGTTTGTGGGACTCCTTGATCTAAGCACATTGAGATCCCCTATCATTATGTAAGAGATATGGTGGAAAGGAATGTGATCTTGTTGGAGTATATTAGTTCAAACAATCAACAGTAGACATACTCACCAAACCTCTCTCCAGAGTTAAGGTTGAACTCTTCGAGAAGAAACTTGGTATGTAATTTGACATTATGTTTGAAATTCAAATTTTTTATATGATGTACTAATATATAAAGATGTTTAATGTGTAAACTCTTTTGTCATGTGTGTGACTTCATGACCTTATGGGCCTACTTCCCTGTGTACATTATTGAAAGGTGACGATCTTTCTAATAATGAACACTTGTATTTGACATTGTAAAGTGACGACTCTACAATGATAAACTATCATGATAGATATGATGTGACTTGATATCTATGGACATGTCATGATAGTATCTCTTGGACACTTTGATTGATGTCATGGGACTTGATATCATCCGTAGATCATTGTGATCCTCAAAGAGATAATCATGGTGGATATTTATATCCGTGGATATGCCATGAATTATGGTAGACATCATGTGACTTGATGTCAGTGCACATACCATAATGAAGATGTGTTATGAAGAATGTCATGTGACTTGACACTTTCAAAAGCATACCATATCTTCTAATATCACAAGTTAGGTGATATCACGTTTACTTGATGGAAGTTATCCTCCCTAGTTAAAGAGGGAGTGTTGAATAGTGAAGATGTGTTATGAAGTATGTCATGAGACTTGACGCTTTCAGAAGCATTTCATATCTTCTGATATCACAAGTTAGATGATATCATTTTGTACGTGATTGGAGTTCTCTTCCCTAGCTAAGAGGGAGTGTTGAAAACTGTTAGCTTCAGTCAGAGGGAGTGTCCTAAGTATAATTCACTTTCAACAAATCGAATACATATATATGTCTTGAATTATGATTGATTGTCGGCTCTAATATAAAAGTCTTGTCAATTGAAAAGTCACGTCTTTTCTCAACCATATATATGGGAGTCTTGATCTTCAAAAGTAATCATTGAAATCAATAATTTTTTTACTCTTGTAGATTGAATCTCCAGCCGAAGATCATGAGACAAATTGACTTTAATCGATCCTTAACAGGATCAACGGATTTGGGGTTAGTATATCTTTGCTACAATACTTTTAGAGAGCTCAGAACTGCCATCATTCCCCAAATACTCATGAAACAAGAAGAATGACACAAAGAGAGCGAAAATAAAGAAAGAGCCTTTTGGGTCAACATGGAAGAGACCTAAATGTCTTGATGCCTTGCGTCATCCCCAAAAGGAAAACACAAGACAAATGAAAGGAATTAAATGTTTACGACATAAAGAAGAATGTAGGTACAAATAGAAGAATGTCACAAAGAGAGAGATAAATCAAACATACCAGTATGAGAGATCACATTACACACATGCAATCACACAAAGAACATGCAAAATAAAATAAAGAGAGAGACTAGTAAGGCACATGTGAATCAACCTATAGCAAATTGTCTACATCCCAATCTCAGTCGGTATAAACAAAAAACAAAAAGGTAGCCAAAGGAACAACAACAAGTGTGATACTAGGAAAAGGCTATCTAATTCTTTCCCCACTATGTGCAAGACAAAAATGAGCCGAGGTAGGTGATGAGATAGAGCTCCTTCATTTTGAAATGATTTGCAATGAATGTAAAGCATGTAATAGTGAGAATGTTATGATCCTACAACTATTACATGGCAAGGAGTGAAAGGATATGCCTTAAGGGATTATTTCTATGATATCTAACTTTTTAAATTTTTTTTTTAAAGCACAACATTCAACAGTACTATGTCCAAAAACTCTAAGATATTTACAATGTGATTTGTTTGTATTCGTAGGATTTAGAAATCAATTTTCTCGCATGGGTTGTAATGTAATAAGTCCTTGACATAGAAGTATGTGTAAAGTTCTTTCAGTTGTAGACAACAGACAAGGGAATTTTAGTTTTTTTAGTTTGTAAGGCCTTCATTGCTTGCTAGATTCACCAATTTCTTGAGTTAAATGTTGAGGAGGAGGACCTAAGATAATCCTATCATCCATGTCATCGTTACAAGGCATTGGTTGTTCTTTAGGAAGGAGGAAACTTATGTTGGAAGGAAGATCTTGATATCCTATCCCTTTGGTATCTTCAATTGGTATTTGCTCTAAAAGTTGATGAATTTTATGTTCACATGTTGTGTCACATCCTTGTTTACTTAAGATCGAGAATCCTTTTCTATATGTCTCTTTGAGGTTGATAGGAGCGTTGGTCACTTTGTTAACATAAGATTGTTGAGTGTTTACTTGGTTAGAGGTGCTAGGATCACCTATTGTAGAGAGATTAGGTTTCACTTGTGTCTCAATTTCAAGATGTACAAGGCCAAACATATCAAGTTGTATCAGTTGTTTCATGGAAGGATAAAAGGATGCATTAGTCTCAAGGTTGTTAAGGAAATCGTTTATGAAGTTGTTCATGATGTCATCATCTTCTCCAATGATGTCAACATCATGAGGAGGACATGCATTAGGAATTGAGTGAGCTTGAGTGAGTTCCATTTCATTAGGATTATTTCCAAAGACACAACTTGAGACATCCACTAATGATTTCAAGGACATCCAAAGCTTACCAAAGCACATATCCATGATTATATGCAATAAAATAACCTAGAACAAAAGGTGTAGATGCAATCTTGAAATTAAGAAATGCACAAAATGAACTAAATTAAGTTAGATGCAATAAAATGTGAAACCAAAGATCTGTAAACTGGAACGAAAAGCTAACAACAACAAACTGAAACATAGAAACAAAGTTTTTAATGTTGTAAAATTCAATTTTGGATCTGACACGGGACTCATACGCCCTTCGGACTAAATCACCAAGAAGGGTGTATGAGTCCCAATTTGGTTTTTTCAAGGATTCAAATAGTGAATAATAGTCACCACATAATACCCAGAAGCCAGGCAAAACAACCTGTACTTGGACTAAATCGCCCAAAGGGACATATGAGTCCCAAATTAGGGTTTTTACATGAATTTCAAAACAAAATGAGTGAATGTTAGGTTTTTTGGTTTGTATGATGTCTAGACTAAGTGAAATTACAAATTTTAGATGAAATTCAATTATACAAGATGAAAAAATACAACCTATATGCACTTTCACTAATGCAATATTTAGAAACCCTAGATGCAAATTAACGAATGCAAGACCTAATGCAAAGTTAATGCAAGCTAGATCTAGGACTATGATGCACTCCAAATCAGAAATAAAGTGTTCTAAAAAGCTAGGTTCACCAAAATGAAACCTTGAAAATGGTAGGAGTTTGTTTGGTTGTGTTTAGGAAGATAGAACTACCAATTTTCTACAAGTTTCACTCAAGGAAACCTTAGAGATCTCAATCAAGGGATGGAATGAGGGAAAAATATTTGTAATACGGTGTCCTAAGGCATGATTAAAGCTTATGAGAGGGTTCACCACCAAGAAAGGGCTTGGAAAGACAAGAAATGTAAATAGCATGCAAAACCTAATGATATGACCTAGAAATGAATTCAAATCAGAATAGTAAACTAAGAAAGTACAGAGGTGCACCTGGAAAGTTGAATATGCTAAGAACAAGGTCTAAAATCCTAAAAATCTGATTTTGAATGCACACTGGGACTCATACGCTATTAGAGGCAGTTTAGTCCCAATTTAGGCTTTTGGGCCAAAACCAGAATCTGGAAATGGTAATGTAGGATCTACAAAAAATGCTTGAATTCTGGTATACTAGGACTCATACGCCACAAGTGGTGATTTAGTCCTAGTATCAAGGTTGATTTGAAACTATGGTATCCTTTAATTCTCTCATGTAGCTTCTCTCCTATCAAATTTTTGGTTTTGAAACATTGAATTGCAACTTGTAGGTGACTTTTCATGATCTTGCTAGTAAGGTGACAACTTGACAACTTTTCTCCAATCTTGCTCCTCAATGGATCTTCAACCTAAACCTGAAAATCACACATGAAAGAGAGAGAAAATTGTTGTTTTTTAAGTGGATAGTGGTTTTCCTTGGTCAAACCTCATTTTGGTAATCAAACCTTGAAATGAATAGAAATAGAATGAAGGATTTATGAATAAACAAATAAGCTATGTTGCAATTCACCAAACCCTTGAATAAGATGTTGAAATATTGCATGTAATGGCTAGCATGAATGTAGATATTGACTCTACATTGAATGCTATGTATCTTAACTTGAATGCTTGCTTGAACCATAAAACCCTACATCACAAATGTTAGCTCAAAACTAAACATGATGCATGAAGAATTTGACATGATGCTTGATTCTTGAATGATGCTCCAAAACACTTGATAATCACTCTTTAATGCTCTTGTAATCACAAACTTTCTATATGTATGCTTCACAAAACTTCTAGGAGAAAAATGAGTGAAATAACCTTGTATTTATACTTGTTTATGCCAAATTTTCTAAAATTACAAAACTACAAGCTGACATCAAATCTAGGAGAATAAAATCTTGCCAATAATTTTCCAATTGTGATGTATGAGTCCCATTAGGCTAAGCTTGGGACACATATTTCAAGAAATTCTTAGTTTAATGTGAAATTCAAATCTAGTCCTTGAAACCTAGGTGGGACCCATACGCCCAAGGTGGTGTATGAGTCCCAAATCACTAAATCTAGGCCATACAAACCTAAATCACTTATTTATGATTGGTCATTACATATGTATCGGGATTATCCTCGGAAAGATGCATTAATAAAGGCTTGTGGATGCAAAATAGGGACAAATAAGGCATAAAGAAGCCCAATTTTTGTAGGGAGGGTCCAAACAAGTGTGAAAATGCAGAGGGAGACATTTTTCTACACTACACTTCTTAACCAACATCAACAAAATCTAGTAGTGTTCTTACTTCATCATATTTTGATGATACAATATCATTTAGGGATAATAAGTGTAGTCAAATGGCATGCATTGAGATCTCATATCCTTCATCTACTATTGCACTCAATGATGCCTGTGTTCCATAGTTTTGGCTTCTTGTGATTTAGTGCAATATGACACCTTTTGTCTTCTAGATACATCTACTTGAGATGAGCACTTGATAGACATTGCAGGTTTGTTTGAAGAGTCTCACATTTCAAATTTGGGAGACACCATTGATTGCACACATCTTCTCTTTGATGGAGATGATCCTTTATTTTTTGTGAGGAAACACTTTAGCCCTCCTATTCATTCTCTACAAGAGGAAATAAATGTTATTATTTTCTTTATATTCGGCCTCGCTTGAGGGAATTGCTACATGGAGAGTTGTTGTTGGTGTGAACGGGGTTATTTCCTAACTATTCATTAGTGAGGACCTATTCACATTATAAATTTACATAGGAGTTAAGTTATCCTAGTTGTCATTTCTAGAAGTTAGTTATAATGGGGCCATGTCTCATTATTTACTTTTAGTCATCTAGGAATTTAATGTTTGTATCAAGGGTAGTTATCCTACCTCATCTCAACTTGACTATATATACGAGGTGCTTGCAATTGTAAATTATCTCATGAATCTAGATCAATTAAATATCATCAATAGATCATCATTTGATCAATCATCAATCTTCATGCTCATGTTGTAACACTTTCTTGTGGATGGTTTCTTTCATGGCTGATCCATTGAAGAGTGTGCAACTTCAATTGGGTTCCTTCTTCATCAATATTTCTAACATAGTATCAGAGAATATGCCTTGAAAAGTCCATCTTGTATTAGAGATTTGAGATGAGGAGATTTTCATTGCAGGTTTAAGGGTTTCCATTACGGGCTAGTCATCATCATCAAGGAGGCAACTACTTTTGGAGCACATTCGGTCAAATCTGGCCCTGCCATTGCATTCAAGAGGCCCAAAAACCCCTAAAACGCTTGTCAAATAGTCAAAATTCAACAACTTGACCCAGAGGCATTAGAGGTTTTTTTACATAGCCAAGGCAAAAAATCCGTACTATACAGATCCATATATTCGAAAAAAAATCAACACCCTATCACAAAAAAAAATTGTGATAAAAATATTTGTAGGTTTCAAAAAAATTATTGGGAAATTTATATTTTATGGTGGCATAATATTTTATTTGAGGGTTTTAAATTTATCTTTTTGCAGGCATATAAATTATCAGTGTTTTTTTCAACAGTCTGTGGAATTGTTTTTGCAAGGCGCATGATTTCATTGTCGGCCCCTTTAAATCTTTGATGGTGGCGTATTTATTGTTTGGTTACCGCATTTAATCCTTCTGACCATCCATACTTTCTTGTCAGGCCCAAATTCAATTCTCCTTTATGCCATGTGTTCCTCGTCGACCACTAGGTTCTTTCACCGACGTTGGAAAACTTTTACCATCGACGAAGCACCAGTGAAGGGATGTCACCACCCCACTGCCACTTGCAGTGATGCGTTTGTTTTTTACCCCTCGGTTCCCTGTGGTCATATCAACAACTAGGATCTAGCACCCAGATTCTTATTTTTTGTGCCTAATTAGCCTACTAAGTCCCAAATTGGGTAGTTTTTTCAATGGAGCATAACTTTTTGCCTGGGTATCGAAATTTTGCAAATGAGATATCTAGAGAAAGCTAGTTTTTTGTACTTTGCAGTGGTGCTAATAATTTTTCCATATTTTATTACAAGTACAAATTATTTCCAATTGAATTCATTTCTTCCTTTTGGACTCCCGATCTAGCATTTTTTGCCAAATTTTCAGAATTTGGAATTCCAACAGCATTGGAAAGGTAATAAAGAGCTCTATCATTTTGTCCATGCACTTTTTTCAGATTCAGTCCCAAGAACAATCCATTGAGTTTTTGCAATTTGTGGTATTTACTTGATTACTTGGACATACTGCTATTTGGAGAAGGTATATTTGATTGGAGAGGCTTCATTTCTAGTTGAGAATCTATTTAGGGAGTCTCACATCAGTTTCTATTAGATATTTTTCCTTTTTCTCGATTTGTGTTTGTGTCTCTAATGGCTGAATCAGGATTTGAGGTTCTTAATCCTCATAATTATCACATGGAAGGTGAGGATGTAGAGATTTCTTTGGTCTATGGGATTATGGTCTACCTTGGGTGAGGAATAACCTGATTTTCCTAAGGAATATGAGAGATTTTCACAATGAAACAAATGTGATGAGGTGATGGGCTTGATTGCACTACATGTTTCTAATTCCTTATTCTTCCACATTGAGGAGTGTACTACACCTAGACAGGTATGGGATAAATATAAGGATCTCATTGGTTTTGTTGGTGAAGTAAGATCTTTACAACTAGAAGCATAATTGGCATTTTTGTCTAACGATTCATTTCCTACTATTGAGGATTATTTGGTGAATTTAAAGTCTTCGTGATCTCAATTAGCGGGTTGTGGGAAAGAGAAAAATAATAAGGAATGTGTATTTTTAGTTTTGTCTAAATTGAAAGGTGTGTTTGCATATTTTTCCACTTCCTTTTATTCCACTATGGATGGGTTAGGTGCTAGGTTTTTCATGCCTTCATTTGAGACCTTTTGTGAGAGGTTGACTAGGGAACAATCAAAACTTAGCCAACATGATGTCACTTCTAAGTCTCATGCATTGATAGCCTCACCACCTAAGGGGAAAGGGAAGAAAAAGAACAAGCCTAAGATGGAATCTAGTGAGACTTCCACCACCTCTTCCAAAGAGGATAACCCCGAGAATGAGAAACCCACATGTACCTTTTACAAGGGGATTGGGCATAGTGAACAAGTTTGCTATAAGAAGGAAATACATGATTTGAAACAAATTATTAAGGATCACAATATATTCATTCCTTCTCCATCTTCTAGTTCACCTTCTTCTTCTTCTACCACACATGAGGATACTTCACACAAAGGGGATACAAGAACTACTTTTAGAGATTCCAAAGGCAAGGTTCGTGCATTGATTACCAGTTATATTGATAGACCTAATGGATGGATTATTGATTTGGTTGCTTCAAAACATATTGCTTTCTCTTTTGATCACATTATTTCAGGGTCACTTAGAGCACCACATTCTAAAGGTATCTTGACTGCAAACAATCATTTTTTTAATATTGTTGTTGTTGGTGATGTTGGCATGGGTACAAGGTTAGTATCTAATTTTATTTATATTCTTGATATGGCCCATAATCTTGTTTCAGTTTATTAGATTACACAGATAGACAACATAGTTGAGTTCATATATGATTCAGTTTTCATTCGTAAGGAGACAAGAGAACTCATTGATATGGGTTAGGTTGATCATCATTCTAAGGTGTATACCTTCTCCCACTTCTATCACGATGATGATCCTTATTTTCCTCATACTCCTTCTTCTCTAATGTGGGTACTAATTTAGCTGATGGCGATGGTGGCTGGTTGAATTTGGCTCTTCTTTTTGTGGTTTCATCATCTCCTACTTCATTAGTGTTGACAGTTGTAGTGTAGGAAAATGTAACCCTTTACATTTTCTCACTTGTTTGGGCCCTCCTTATTTAAACTGGACTTAATAATTCCTTAATTTAGTGTTATTAAATGTACCTATTTACATTTACACACTTATTTGGGCCCTCTTAATTAATTGAGCTTAATCATTCCTTAATTGGCCCTTTAAGTCATTTGTCAAGCCTATTTAATTACATTTTTCAAAGGGAAAACCTAACAAATTAATACATTGATCAATGTGTGTCCTAGGTTTATGAACCTAGGACCCATTTTCCCATGGGCAAATGAGTCCTCCCTAAGCTTAGGACCTAAATTTAAATTATGTTTTTGGTGGTATTTTAACATATTCAAATCCATGATTCAATTTTGGCTTGTGATATTTGAATTTTGGGAAATTAAGGAAACATAACTATAAATACAAGGTTATTTCACTATGTTTCACCTAGAGTTTTTCATGCAAGTTTACAAGAGCTAAGTTTATGGTTAAAGGAATTCAAGAGAAAATATATCAGAGATTTATTGCAGCATTCAAGATCCATCCATCATGTCAAAGTCTTCTTGCATCATGTATGTTTTTGGAGCTAACATTGTGATGTAGGTTTCATGATCAAGTCAAGCATTCAAAGTATCATTTCAAGCAAGATTCAAGAGTCAAGATGCACATCCAATTAAGCAATCTCATGCAAGTTGCAGACTTCCTAAGATCTCCATTATCAATATTTCATTCAAGGGTTTGTTGAGTGGTAACATAGCTTTGTTCATTCTTCATTCCCTCTTTCATGTTTCATTTCAATTCAAGGTTTGATTCCCAAAATGGGGTTTGACCAAGGCAAACCCCCATTCACCCAAAACAAACATTTTTCTCTCTTGTATGTGTGATTACAGATTTAGGTTGAAGAAGACTTGAAGATCCTGTCGGCCTCCCATAATGATTCAACAACTAAGCACTTATAGCTGTGATTCAGAGACTGGACATCTAACCTGAATAGCTATCTCAATCATCATGAAGGTGCATTTAACTTGTCAACCCAGAGACGTAAACTTGAAATCGGTGAGCATTGTATGTGCACTAGGGATCCAAAATAGCCACATTCATCCTACAGCTAAGAAAGACATAAAGCTAAAAGTAAATTTATTGGAAGGAAATAGCATAAGTACTGAGCATCAACCAATAACTATACTAAGCTAAAATGCATGACAAAAATTAAAATCTGGGCGAACAAACAGGAAACTACTCTATCTGCTTTGGTTGTAGGAACAGTCACAAAATGGAATTCTAGTGGCTGCAAGAATAGACAGTGCTAGATTCTTAACTAATTATTGAACAGAAAATAACTACACTAAAGGACGGAATACTCACCAAGTGGGCCCCCTTGGATGAGTATCCCCTAAAACTAAGGTAAACTTAGATGCACGAACTTATAACTTCATTTCATTTATTGGAAAACATGAGTACAATCAAGCAACATGACTGTATTACTGAAAAACTAAGAGTGTGAGTACATCATCATATTAGCATCCTTGTAACAACAGCTAGCTCTTGAGAAGGAGAATCCAAGCCTTATTTAAACAAGCTACCCACTAAAACTAGCAAGGCGGTCAACTCCATCAGATTCAAAGGATGCGACATTAAGGAAAGCATAGAAAGTGCAAAGGCGGTTACAAATGCACAAAATCTTGTCAGACATGATTTCCTTAACACAAATCTAGCATAGCAGTAATGCCCATATTTGCTCAATAGGAAATTAATAGTATTTACAAGGTGGTTACAACTTCGATTTGAATGAGGAATGTCTAGCCACCAAGAGTCTTCCCTCCATTAAATGACCACCTTGTTGACTGATATGGCGAATGACCAACTGGTGGAATCTTCCTAAATTGTAGGCCTCTAATTATATCTACATGACAATATTAGTACGCACACCAACTACATACCTATAATTATCTTAAAGTGACAATCATTAATCACATGTAAAATTAACATAGATAGTTCATACAGCATGCCAATGTCATTTAAAAGTTATGAAAATGAGCTTATGCCCAATGTCCAAGGTTTTAAGGAAATATCATAAAAAGATCAATATCCAAACATCAAAGTCTATGACAACTACAGCAAATGGATAATAAACTATATCAAAATTAAACCATAAACTGGGGTCATCATTTCCCCCCCCAACCTAAGGTTTTTTTGGTCCTCCAGTAGAGGAAGGGATGTTCTTTTGCTTGGTCAATGCCCTAAAATTTGTAGTTGCTAGTTGTCCTACATCAATGTCTATCATGGGTGAATTAGGATCCCAATAGAAACCTTGTTGCCTTTCCAACCTGTTCCATCTCTGTCTCTCATCCGCTATGTCATAGCTATAGTATCTGAAGTTTGGCATAGGCCACAATAGGATAGGTGGTTGAAAAGTCAGTGGAAGCCAAAATTGTCCCTTTGTCCTCCCAATCTGTATATATCTATCAATTCTCTTAAGTGCTACAACATAGTTCTGCATAGAGTGGGGCTTAACTTGTTTCAAGTCATCATTTAGGTTGCTCCACCTTTGTGATGGGTATCTTGTTACAAATTCTCTGGTAGTTTTTTCTATCTCCTCATATTCTTTATAAACTGCTTCTCTCTCAAATAGGATCCTATTGCCAGAACTTGGTCGGTAAAGCATTATATGCCAATCCTTGAAAATGTCTCTAGGATTTTTAGACTTGGCCCTAATGGGTAGGGGAGTGTTGGATTCAATTTTCCTATAAGTTCTGAATTTTTTTCCCCAACTGATCTCATTCTATACCCAAGACATAAATACCCTCAATTGGACATCCCCAACATACAAAATTGGATTCCAATCATGGTCTTTGGCTACAAAAAAATTATGCAAATAGAATTCACATAACAAATTCTTCATTTTAGGAGGAACAATCCGATAAGCATTGAAAAATTCAAGAGGGATCTCAATGGAAGGATTCAAAATTGAGACAATCCTTGCTAGTTTAAAAGAAATATATTTCTCCTTTAAATACAGAGCATAGACCCATGGAGGGGCCCTACACTCTAATATCTGAGATAGTAAGGTTGTCATATTATCCACCTTTTTCTTTAAAAATACAATTTCTTCATTCTTATCTTCAATCTCTTCATCTTTCTTTTGAATTTCCCTCTTTAACCTACGTTTCTCCTCTTTCCATAAATTCATGACTACCATTTGCATTGAAGAATCAGAAGGCCTATGTGTTCCTACCAAAAATTTACCTGGCACTTGTTTTTTCTTCATAAAGCTCCAGCTGCAAGGACTCTAATTCTGCTCATGCTCCTGGCTTCCAACTTGTTCTACGATGTCAACAAGATCTGCCAGCGTTATGTTTGTTGTTTCCTCAAATGTGTCCTTTTCCTTAACATTTACTTGCTCCATTGGAGCTTTTGCATCCTCTCGTGATTTTTTTCTAGGCTTAGGGCTTTCCTCTAGAGGTACATCAAAGGCTGGCCCAACTGGTCTTGATTTTCTAGGAGGGATTTCATGTTTTTCTTTTGTTGTAGGAAGAATAGTGTCAACTTTTCGTTTCCTAGAGCTTGGCACTTTTCTTTCTGTCATTTTATTTTTAACTTTTCCCTTCCTTATTTTTTCCTTCTTCTTATGTGCCCTAGTTCTCATTAGGATGCCAAGAGGAACGTCATCATCGGATTCAGGAGAGTAACTTTCTTTATCTATATGCTCTGCCTCCGAAGAGCTAATCTCAATGGTTTTTTTGGTTGCAGGAGGGTTTGCACTAGGGCTTTTGCTAGAAGTTGAGGCACCAGGAGTGGCCCCAACATTACTCCTTCTTGTACTAACCCTACAAGGAAAAACCCTAGATAGCAAATGCTCTAGTCTAATTTGATCAATATTCAAGAATTATTCCCAAGACATATCAAACACATCATGCAGAGACTTTTCAACTAATAATTTGATAAGATAATGGTGGGAAACATAATTATCCCTACCTTTTTGGGTCTCGGCTGCCATGATTGAAGGAAGGTGGTATATCATGTTTGGCACATTCATTCTTCTCTCGTGCCTCATGTGGTTCAGGAGTTTGAAATGCACATAATGTAGATTTGACTGATGACCTTCACAGGTAATGTATTTCACAACATAAACAACTACTTTCTTCCATAGCTCGGGCAGAGAAGTCCTCTTCGCACCTTGTTTGTCCACACTCAATGGAGGGTCACTAGGCTCTGTAATTTCGGCCCTAGTTGACCTAGTGTCTCTGGTAGTAGGGTAATGCTCACCGTTGGAAGGCAACCCTGTAACTTTTGAAATCCTTTTCTCAGTAGCTATGACTTCCAACCCTTTTATTGTGGCCTTTCCTTCATACAATGTCTGGGTGAACTCCAACACAATGTCTTCATTAAAACCATTTAGCTTCAGGAAATAGTCTAACCATCTGCAGTTTTTGAACTCGGCCAGGTAGGGTGCATCTTGTAGTAATACACCATGAACCGTGGGTTCATTTCGAATTAACCCACCTTCCATTGTTAGTTGTCTGTAATGAAATAGTCACTCTGCAAAAAAATTCTTCTTGCAATTTTTGTCTGAAAGCTAAACTTCTCCTTCTTGCAATTTTGCTAAATTTCCAATGATGGTGTTGTCTGAATTTTACCGTTTTTGGGCTTAAGATTATGATAGGAGAAATAAAGGTAGTAAAGGAGTAATAAATGAAGGCTATGATGAGGAAGAATGGCAGCGGTTGATTGTCATTTCACACATGCAAGTCATTGTTTCACTTAGAATTCAAATCAGCTCAAAAATTTAAACCTTGTTGACGTGAGTGAATATGGACAGAAATGCAGACATGGCATTGACTTGTTCCCCCCAACCTAAATTTACACATGTGTCCTCACATGTGAGGTAGTAAGGACGATTTGACAGGGGAATGAAATAATTACATGCTATAAAGAACGTCCATATTAACGTACAACGATTAAATGGATGCACTTAAAAGATAATTAAGACATAACAAATTGATTGTGCACGTACCTGAATTTGGGGAAGATTTGTTGCAAAGATTATGGAGAAAGTACCAGTCATTTTTAAGAAATCAGTTGAGCAATTAATGAAAGCGGAGTGGAATGGAGTGAAATGGAATGAACTGAAATGATGATGGCAGAATGGAAGAGAGAGAAAGGTGGAAATGGATGGGTGGATGGGTGAAGAAGTGGACCCCCACAAAGTTGAAGTCTTTATTATGACAAGGTACATACCTTAGTTAGCTAGAAGGAGGAACACTAGGTTCAACTCCTTCAACCGCAAGAAGTTCGAGTGTTGCATGTTGAGTGAATTGTTGTGGGAACTCCTCCTTAGAAGTTGGTTTGTAATACAACCTCAGGCGATGACGATTTACCAGCAGCTTAAACCTGATAGGGTCAATGGTAGTGAGTTTAAAAACCCCATTGGGAAAGACTTCAGCAACCTCATATGGTCCTAGCCTCCTTGTCTACAATTTTCCTGCATTATCTTGATATCTTGAGTCATAGAGCAGTGCCCAATCACCTGGCTAGAATTTCTTATCCTTTATAAATTTGTCATGCCACTTTATTCTTTGATTCTGCACTACCTCTATGTGATGCAAGGCTTCCTTCCTCATCTCATCCAAAGCATTTAGCTGCATGATTCTGTCCTTTTGTGCTTCAAAGATATTCATCCCCAAGCCTACTGCAATCCAAAGAGTCTTATACTCAAATTCAACGGGCATCATAGTTGTCGTTCCATACAACAACTCAAATGGAGTGAATCCTGCAGTTGTTCTCCAAGTAGTTCAGTAGGCCCAAACAGCTTTTGGTAGCCTGCTTGCCCAATCCCTTCTATGGATAGCCATTGTTTTCGTCAAAATGGTTTCAATTTCTCTATTGGTCACCTCACCTTGGTCATTGGCCTGGGGGTGATAAGGAGTAGACTTTATGGACCTAGTGGTGTACTCATTGACCAATGTTGTAACAAGGCTTGAAGTGAATTGAGCCCCTTGATTAGTCACTATCTCTCTTGGAACTCCATATCGTGTGAAAATTTCCTCATAAAGAAATTATGCAACCTTATTATCTCTTACATGCTTCATGGCCTTAACTTCTGCCCACTTTGTTACATAATCAATGCATACCAAGATATAGGATTTACCATTTGATAGAGGATCAATGGGTCCTACAAAATCCAATCAACTCTTATCAAAAGGAGTGATTACTACCTGGAGATAAAGCGGCATCTCAACAAATTTGGTTGGTCAGCCCATCCTCTAGCATGTGTCACACTTCCTTGTATATCTTCCTGCTTCATTGTGGAGTGTTGGCCAGTAATATCTTGTGTTCAAAATCTTTATTGTTGTCCTCTTGGCTGCAAAATGCCCTCCACAAGGTTCATTATGACATGCATGCAAAATTTCATATGTTCCATCTTCTCTCACACATCTCCTCATGACATGGTCTAGTCCAATGTAGAAAAAACATCCAACAATCCATGAGAAAGGAAAATATTTTTCAATGAGCACCCTCCTCTCTTTTGAGGAGAAGTGAGGAGGAACTCTCCCTATGACCAGATAATTAGCTATGTCAACATACCAAGGTGTTTGCACATTGGTGGAAAATAAATGCTCATCAGGGAAGGAGTCATCTATGACTTGATTGTCCTCTAATGTAGTCATCCTTGAAATAAAATCTGCAACAACATTGGCCTTCCCTGGTTTATCCACAATGGTTATGTCAAACTCCTACATCAGCAATAACCATCTTGCTAGCCTACTTGAAATCAGAGGTTTATTCATGAGGTATCTAATGGCTACATGATCGATGTGCACAAAGATCTAGTAGCCTCTTATGCAGTGCCTGAATTTTTTTAGGGCATAGATCGTTGCTAACATTTATTTTTATGTCACTATATAGTTGAATTTAGCTCCTTACATATTTTTTCTAACAAAATAAATAGCATTTTCAATGGATCCTTCTTTTTGTCCTAAGACTGCTCCTATAGCATAGTCTGATGCATCAATTTGGATGTGAAAAGGAAACTCCCAATTAGGTCCCTTGAGTACATGAGCATGATTTAAAGTTGCTTTCAAGTCATAAAATGCCTTGTCATAGTATGGTGTCCATTGGAGTTCAACATCTTTAGTTAGGAGATTATACAATGGTGCTGCCATTTTGTTGAAGTGTTTGATGAACCTCCTATAATAACCTTCATGTCCTAATAAACTCCTAACATCATTTTTTTTTTGTAGGGATATGCAGATTGGTGATCACCTCAATCTTTGTAGGATCAACTTGAATTCCTTTGTGAGAGATGTAGTGGCCAAGAACTACACCCTCCTACATCATCATGAAGCACTTTTCACTATTTAAAGATAGATTGTGGTCTTCACATCTTTGTAGGACTCTCCTGAGATTTTCCAATGCTTCATTGAAATCAGCACCATAGGTAGTGAATCCATCCATGTATAGATTTCCATGCAATCATGAGAGATATCTGAAAATATGCTAATGACTTCCCTCTAAAAAGTTGCAGGTGCATTGCATAAGCCAAATGGAAGTACTGAGTAGGCATAGGTTCCCCATGGATAGTTAAAGTTGGTCTTCTCCTGGTCCTCTGGTACAATTTGAATTTGGTTATAACCACTGAATCCATCTAAAAAACAAAAGTACTACTTTCTTGCAAGTGAGTCCAAAACTTGATCTATGAAAGGTAAGGGAAAATTGTCCTTTTTGGTAGCAACATTAAGTTCTTTGTAATCAACACAAAATCACCACAAGTCCCTCCTTTTTTTGGCACAATCACCAATGGGGACACCCACTGGCTATCTGAAATGGGGTAGATAAATCCTGCATCTAGCAATTTATGTAGTTCCCCTTTTACAATTTCTCTCAATGTAGGGTTAATTCTTCTTTGTGGCTGCCTCACTGGTGTACAATCATCTCTAATATATATCGTATGAGTGTAAAGCTTAGGGTCCAATCCCTTCATATCATGATAGTCCCATGCAAATGCATTCTAGTGGGCTCTTAGTAAGTTTTCCAATGATAGTTGCTGTTCTTCACTCAGTTTCCTATTAATATCTAGATATTTTCCTTTTGACACCTCCACTAGTGTAGTTAACTCTACCATAGTTACTTCACTAATGCTTGGTACCTTGAGTTCATGTGGCAGCAATGTATGAGACATACATGTTTTTGTAGGAAGAGTAGTTGTAGGAAGAATGTTTGTAGGAATAGCAGCTGCAGGAAGAGCATCTACAGGAATAGCGGCTATAGGAAAAGTGGGTAGGAGTGTCTTCACTAGATCGAAGAATCAAATGCATGAGAGGATGATGCTTCCTCCATCTCATAATGGTTCTGAATTATGTTAGATAATGCTTCATCTTCATCTTGAAGCTGCATGAAAGAACTTTTATCTAACATCATAAGTTGTGCCACAAAATTGACTTCCTCGGCCTCTTCACCAACATGTGGCCATACAGGATCATTCATATCATGGGATGGCTGAGCAAGAGGTTAGAGAAATAGATTTTTGGTGCTCTTTCCATTAGAAATGGTCATGTCTCCTATCCGGCATCCAATATAAGCATATGTTGTTTCTAACCATGGCCTTCCAAGAATAATGGGGTACCCGCCTAGTGTGGCTTTAAGAGAAAGAATCATAAAATATGTTGGGTACTCCCAAGAGTCTAGAGTTACCACAAGATCCTCCACTATACCATCAGGCTTAATAGTAGAACTATCAGCAAGTTGTAGGACAATAGGAGTAGGTCTCATGCTTGCAATATCTAGTTGTTGCAGGATGTCCTTAGTCATTACATTGATTGTTGCTCCTAAATCAATCAAGGCATTCTTTATCTAGATCCCATTTATAAAAAATCCTACCACAGGACTCCCTGGGTCATTATATTTGGGAACAGTCACTTTCCCAAGCATGATGTCACCCAACTATCCCACCACATGAACTGTAGTGGGGTCTTTCTTCTTCCTGCTTGGCTTCTTAAGGCATGCTTCCTTGATTGATTTTTCATATATGGGAACATATTTTATGGCCTAAAATAGAGGTATTTGGACACATATATGCTTGAACTAATCTAAAATGTCAAAGGTTGTGTCCTCCTTCTCTTCCTTCTCTTTCACAGTTTCCAACCTCTAGGGGAATGGTGGTTCTAGTTTAGTCTGCTTGACTGGGACTGGTTCAGGAAATTTAGGTGCACTTGGCTAAATGGGGACATCCAGAGGCTCCTCCTCTTCCATAAGAAGCTCAGTGATAATGGGTGTGGAAAGGCCTAGAAAAGTAGTTCCTGAACACAAGGAATTGGTTTGGATTAGTAGAGTATATCGATTCTTGTTGTGGTTTATTATTTAGGTTAAGTGTGGGCTAAGTTGGTAGCTGAGTAGGTTTAGGTGCATTTGGAGTTGAATTAGAAAAATGAGGCATTATAGTAGGTTGTTGCATGTAATTGGTTGTCTGGTTTGGCATTGTTTTCCTCCCCTCCATTGAGATGTTTGCTTCCAGTTTCCTGAAGGTGGTTGCCAATTTCCTTGAAACTACTGCCAACTCCCCAGAGGTTGTTGCCACTTTGGTGGAAATTTCTAGTGATTGGGATAGGAATTTGGAGGGTTATTCCAAGGCTATGGTGGATATCCTCCATAATTGGGTGGATATGGGGGTTTTCATTGGTTACCAGATGAATAAGAATTGAAATATGGACCAGCAAAAGATAGCGGATTTGGTGGCATATCTTGTCTTGGATTCCAGGGCCTCCTTTGTGAAACATAGTAGAATTGATCATCTTCACCCTAGATTGGCTTGAACTTGGGTGTCATCTACTTGCTATAAATATTAGCTATCAGCTTGCATCTGCAGTTCTTCTTCTTTTGTCTGCAATGAGGGCAATATTCTACCAACATTATCTCTACCTCCTCTTGTTTCTTCTTGGCCTGAAGTGAATCCAGCTGAGTAGCCAGATTGTTTATGTCTTGCTTGAAGTCTTCCAGTAAGTGAGTAATATCCATCCTTGAAACTCCATTGGTAAATGACTTACCTATGGAGGACTGGTAAGCCCTCCCTTTCTTTGAAGCTACCCTAGAATAGTTCTGACATAGCTTCTTGATATCCTCCCAAGGAACTTGGGTGATATCTCCTCCTCCCATCAGGTCCAAGGCATCAGTGCAGTTGTTACTAATTCCTCTTAATAAAAGAAGATTTTGTGATTCTTCATTGAGTGTATGGTGTGGAGATTTATGTAGGCAAAACAAAAACCTTGAAATATAATCTTCCAAGTTCTCATCTTCCTTTTGTTGCATCCTAAAAATTTCATCCCCTCTCATGTCACTACCCCTGCAATGCTCCTTGTATTTCTCAAGGAACTTTGTCTTCATGCCTTCCCAAGTCTCCACAGTATCTCTGTTTAGGCTCATGAACCATCTTAATGTAGCTTATTTCAAGGTGGCAGGGAATAGCTTAAGCCTATGGGCATCAGTGGTATAGTCATAACTCTTGCAAAGTATATCAAACTTGAACTATAATGTATCAGGATCTTCTATGACAATTCCATAGAACTTAGAAGGACTGAAGCAGGGATATTTTTGAGGTTGTCTACTTCATTCTGATGAGAAATGGGGAAAGGAAAAGCTAGTTGGTTAGGTTTGTTTCTATTTGCATCACCCATGCCTGCTTGATGATGTTCCAAAGAAAGGGGGTTCTCAATCAAATTTTGATCTTCAGAGGAAACTTCATAACTGGTCAAATTTGGAAATGTATTAGAAAAGGGGTGTGGCTCTTCTTCTTCTCCGTCTCTTGGAAGGTTCTGGTACTCAACTAGCTAGAATAAATCAAGATTGTTAGGAAGGAATCTCCCATGAGCATCTCTCCTCCTCCCTCTATGTATGTGGTATCAACTTAGTATCAGCTAGCTTACACAAAGAATTGGAAAAAGAATAGGGGGGTCATTTTTTTCCTCATGAGGGGTATAGTAAGAACCAACTCTCAGAAACACTACAGCAAGAAAAACTATCAATGACTCCAAAGAACTTCCTAGTTTGACACCATCCCTGGCAATGGTGCCAAAAATATTAGCCTCCCACAATGATTCAACAACTAAGCCCTTACGACTGTGATTCAGAGATTGGACATCTAACCTGAATAGCTATCTCAATCATCATGAAGGTGCATTTAACTTGTCAACCCAGGGACGTAAACTTGAAAAGGGTCAACACTGTATGTGCACTAGGGATCCAAAGTAGCCACATTCATCCTACAGCTAAGAAAGACATAATGCTAAAAGTAAATTGCTTGGAAGGAAATAACATAAGTACTACGCATCAACCAATAACTATACTAAGCTGAAATGCATGACAGAGATGAAAATTTGAGCAAATAAACAAGAAACTACTATGTCTGCTTTGGCTACAGGAATAGTCATAGAATGGAATTTTAGTGGCTGTAGGAACAGACAGTGCTAGATTGTTAACTAATTATTGAACAAAAAATAACAACTACACTAAAGGATGGAATACTCACCAAGTGGGCCCCCTTGGATGAGTATCCCCTAAAACTAAGGTAAACTCATATGCATGAACTTATAACTTCATTTCATTCATTGGGAAACATGAGTACAATCAAGCAACATGACTGTATTACTAAAAAATTAATAGTGTGAGTACATCATCAGATTAGCATCCTCGTAACAATAGCTAGCTCCTGAGAAGGAGAATCCAAGCCTTATTTAAAGAAGCTACCCACTAAACCTAGCAAGGCGATCAACTCGATCAGATTCAGAGGACGCCACATTAGGGAAATGTATAGAAAGTGCAAAGGCGATTAGGCATGCACAGAATCTTGTCAGACATGATTTCCTTAACGTAAATCTGGCATAGTAGTAATGCCCATATTTGCTCAACGAGAAATTAATAGTATTTACAAGGCGGTTATAGCTTCGATTTGAATGAGGAATCTCTAACTACAAAGATTCTTCCCTCCATTAAATGACCACCTTGTTGACCGATATGGCGAATGGCCAGCTGGCGAAATCTTCCTAAATTGCAGGCCTCTAATTATATCTACATGACAATATTAGAACGCACAACAATTGCATATTTGTAATTATCTCAAAGTGACAATCATTAATCATATGTAAAATTAGCATAGATAGTTCATACAACATGTCAATGTCATTTAAAATTTATGAAAATGAGCTTATGCCCAATGTCCAAGGTTTTAAGGAAATATCATAAAAAGATCAATATCCAAACATCAAAGTCTATGACAACTGCAACAAATGGATAATAAACTATATCAAAATTAAACCACAAACTAGGCTCATCAGATCCCTTAAAGTGCAAGATTTACAAATTTGTCAAAGTTGCAAAAGATGTGAAAATTGTTGCCATATCACAGAAACTAAGATCCCAAAGTCATTTTCGACATTCTGACTATGAAACCTAGGAAAATTGGAAGATTCAGATCTATATCAGAGGCTCCTAAAAGCTACAGATAAATTATGCACTTGGACCCATTTTCCCATGGGCGAATGAGTCCCATATCTACTTCTGAAAAGCACTTTTGGTGACAGGTACATATGTTTCTACCCTTCTCTGATCTACAAATTGATTTATGGTTTTGTCGGTATTGAGTTTAATATTGTTGTTTCAAGTGTTAGATTGCATTTTGATGTTGATTTTCTATTTTTAGTTTTTATCCCCAAAGTGTTGTTTGACCTTGAACCTCGCCCTCCAATCATAAGGAAATCTGAAGATTCCCACTTTGAATTGATTCACCTAAGGGTTGATAATCAATTCAGGGTGTGGATTGTTGGTATGTGGTGATTGATCATGCAAATACTATACACTCTTTATGTATCCTTGTGAAGGTTTGGGGCTGGGTCGAGCCTCAAGCAGGGGTTTGGGGGCGACAACCCTCGATAGCGAAGGTTTAGGGGTGGTAGCCCCTGAGAGCAAGGGTTCAAGGGTGTAGCCCCAAAAAAAAATCTCCTTTTTTGCATGTCAAGGGGTTGGTAGTTAATTTTTGTTAACCGAAAAATGAAAAATGACTTTCTAAAACCCTAATTCTAGAAGCTTCCAAAAAGCTTGTTGTAAGCAGTAGGGATGTATGTTGCGGATGGTATTCACAAGATTGTAATCTATTTTGCATTGGATAATAAAATCATTGCGTGGTTGTGTTTTGTGGATGTAGCCCATATTGGGTGAACCACGTTAAAATTCTATGTTGATCTCTTTTGTGTTATTCTTCATTGTTATTTTTGGGTTATTTAATTTGCATATAATTGTTAATGTTTATTGCTTAGATCTTCCTTAACCCTAACATGGATCTCATTTCGTAATGAAATAACGGAAGATAGGTTAATTGTGGCTCACCCCACCTTTTCATTTAAAATCATACCTATTTTTCTTCATTTCAACAGTTGATTCTAGGACTTCAACTAAGAAATATATATTTAGTTTTTTAGATTTGTGGTTGCAGGATGGCTTTATTTCCAATATTGTAGATTTGTTTTTTCATTCTTCTTTTATAGGTTTGGATTACATGCTTGAGGGGGTCACTCTCCTCTTTTAAAATTCTTCTTTAGAGGACATTCTTGAGTCTCCTCATTCCATTGTTTCCACCTTGATTAGGGATCCTGATTTTGGTGAGACATCTTTAGAGGCACTTGATTCTTCTTCAGAGACTTAATTTGGGAGACTTCTTTCTTATCATTTCATCATTTATTTGGACTATCTTCCACATCTACCATTGGATATTTTTCTTCCTAAGGGGAGACATGTGGTTTGTCATCATTGGATTCTCTTTTGGCTTCAAACTTTCTTTAGTGGTTTTGATGATACTTCATTATGGGGGGAAATCTAGTCTCCATATTTCCCTTCATTGGAGGTGTCATTATATTGTATTCTTGTGATGGATGTATCTCTTTGGGGGTATTTATGTTTATACCTTCATACATCACTTCTATCACTTGTACATGATTTGCAATGCATCTCTTTTTTGGAGAGGATTTTTTCCCACTAGGTTTTCTCATTTTCTCTATTTGTGAGAGATTAGTTGCATGATTAGTTGTACGTGGGTACCTAAAATGGCCTCATTTCCAAGACCCATATTTCATTTCATTTTGCATTATTCGCATAATAACTACACTCCCTAAGTTGTACTTATGGGGTGTTGGTGTGAATGGGGTTATTTCCTAACTATTCATTAGTGAGGACCTATTCACATTATGTTTACTTAGGAGTTAAGTTATCCTAGTTGTCATTTCTAGAAGTTAGTTATAATGGGGCCATGTCTCATCATTTACTTTTATTCATCTAGGAATTTAATTTTTGTATCAAGGGTAGTTATCCTACCTCATCTCACCTTGCCTATATATACAAGGTGCTTGTACATTGTAAATTATCTCATGAATCTAGATCAATTCAATATCATCAATAGATCATCATTTGATCAATCATCATTATTCATTCTCATGTTGCAACACTTTCTTTTGGATGGTGTATTTCATGTTTGACCCATTGAAGAGTACACAGCTTCAATTGGGTTCCTTGTTCATCAATATTTCCAATAGTTGGCTTCATAGTTTCGTGCGGGAAAATCCAGCCCAACCAGATTTCCCATGGTGTGATATCCACCTTAGCCCAATCATATTTTTGTACATGCTATCCCTTGATCCTTACCTAGGCTTGATCACTTTCCCTACCAGATCCCATGATAGTGATTATTTCATATCTTTATAGATTTTCATCAAAATATGCTCTTTATCATCAGTCACTTCACTAGAAAGTGACTCAACTTTCTTATTTCTAGACATGATTGGCTATGATCATGGTTATTACCACCTCAACCATGTTTTCCAATTATTATTTGATCATTCCCATCGGCTACATGGTTATTCGTGAGGGCATTGATAACAATGGTCGAGTCCCCTTTGATTTCCAATTCTTGAATGTTTAGTTTCTCACTTAGTTTTAGGTCATAAATTAAGGCTTGTAATTCAGTCTCATTGTTCATCCCTTAAGGAAATTATTTAGAAGCATTACAAATAAAAAACCCCTCCCAATCTCTTACTATAAAACCTACTCTTGATATGCATAGGTTCCCTCTAGAGGCTCCATCTAAATTCAATTTGTGCCACCCAAATTGTGGTGTTTTACATTTGACTTTGGACCTCTTTATTTGGGACTCAACTCCCTCAATCCCTTTAGTAGGGGGAAGGTATAGCCTGAAAAAAAATTTCCTCATTCTAATATCCCAATCTATTAATGTATTTTATCATCTACACTAATTTTCAATTCTACCATTCATAGTATTTAAATTGTGGCTTCCACTTTGCTTAGGAAGGAAGGCATACACATTTCTTTTTCTTGAAAAATCCTCTAGGTTTTTTCCTTCCATATTTCCCAAATCAAAATTGAGAGACTAATACCCGACAAGCACAAAGAGGAGGTTGAATTTTTAAGGATTGATCATTCGTTAAAAGACTCGTGATATCATTTGGAAGGGCTCCAATCCATCCGAGTTTTTCACATGCAAAGCCATTGTTAACATTTTTATGCGAATGGAAATTCTAGTAAAAGATAGTCAATAGTTTCTTCTCAATTCTAACATAGAGTACATTTGGATGGTCGATTGAAATCCCAATCACGTAACTTTGTTGTTGTCAATATTTTCATTTGTTGTGAAACCCCTACAAAAGTTCCTACCTTTTGTGTACATAGTTTGTTCTATCATACATGTGCTAGGATCTATGTTCTTTCATTGAAATTTTCTATCACCTTATACCCATCCTTTGTGTTGTATTGACCTGACTTCACTCTATTCCATTTTATTAGGTACTAGCCAATTTATAAATTAATGCATATTTCATTCAAATTGCTTCCAAAGCTCTTGCCTCATCCACCAACAATCCTAGAGACCCTATGTCTTTCCACTTCCAACTAGATATCCCTTCCTTTTGGACTTCCACCACATAGTTCCTGATATTCAACCCCTAGAATTGTTTATTATTTTTTACTAGGTAAAGTCTAGGATCTTTTCCAGGCATGGATGTCCTCCCCATGATTCCTCCCAAAATAATGTTATGTCATCGTGGATGTTCTAGGTGAGGAAGTTTTTTATGATTGATCTACAACTACTCATGAAGTTCCACAACTGAGATCCTTGGGGTAATCTTTCTATTGTCAATATTCTTGAGGGTTCATTATTATCCAAGTACTTCTATTGTATAATTCTTACCCACTTTAGTTGTGTTTGTTTGAACATTCTCCAAATCAACTTTGCTCCAAGGGCCTTATTTTGTGACAATTATTTTTTAAGACCAATCCCACCATCATTTTTGGATTTACATACCTTATCCCAAGCAACGAGTGCTATCTTATTTTTCTCTGATGTTCCTTGCCAAAAGAACTTCCTCATCTTCTTATTCAAATTTTGGTTTTCCCCAGTTGAAAGGGAGATGTAGGATATTAAGTAGATTGGTATTTTTTGATATTACTACTTTTAGCATTGTAATTATGTCAACCTAGGATAGCCACATTCCTTTCCACGTAGCCAATGTATTTGAGATTTTTTCCACTAACAAATCTCATAGTTGATTTGTTATCAACCTCATGGCTAGTGGGAGTCCCAAATATATACTTGGAAGACATCCTCTTTTGAAGTTTAGGAATCTAATGATATCCTATTCTTTTCTCACAATTCTAGAGAAGAAGAATATTTTGGATTTTCTTGCATTTACTTCTTGACTTGAACCAAGGGTGTAAAGGTTTAGGATTTATTTTAGGTTCGTTTTTTAGCCTTTATTTTCGATGCCCCAAAAAGAATTGTATCATTAGAAAACTATTGATGTGTGATGGCAGGATAATTACTAGCTATCTAAATTCCTTCTATTCTACTTGTTGTGGATGCTTATTTGATTGTCCTTCCTAGGGAATCTACCATTATGATGAATAAGAAGGGAGATAGTGAATCCCCTTATCTCAATCCTCATGATACCTCAAAGAAGACTTTAGGGGATCCATTTATTAGTACAGAGTATCATGGGGTAGCTATGCAATTAAATATCCAATCCATCCATGTTTTATCAAAAATAAAGGCCTCTAGAGCCTTGAATAGAAGCCTCCAATCCACACAATCATATTCTTTCCTAATGTATGGTTTTACTAACATGCTCTACTTAATAGTTTTTGGATCAAGTGAATGGCCTCTTGGGCTATGATTGCCCCATCCATTATTGACCTTCTCAAAACAAACCCTATTTTCTCATCTAATATGATATTTGGGAAAATCTATTTTAACCTGTCGACAACTGCCTTTGCCAATATCTGGTAGATATTGTTGCAAAGTGATATAGACTTATACTCTTCCAATGAAAGAGCCTATGCTTTTTTGATATCAAAGCTATGAAGGGATTATTTACTTCCTTTAACAACTTACCCTTTTTTCAAGAATCTTCTATTGCATCTACAACATCTTTCACAATAATGTACCAACATCTATGATAGAAACTACCTAGAAATCTGTTAGGGCCCAAATCTTTGTCTAGGCATAACTATCTCACTACCTCTTTTATTTCTTCCTCTATGAAGGTCTCCATTAACATCTTGTTTTTTTCTTCATTTATCAATCTTGGAATATTCCTTATAATTTGTTGCTCCACCCCTATATTTGATCCCTCTAAATGATTGAGAAGGCTTTGATAATAGTTGATTGTTTTCCTTTTTATTGAATCAGGGTCCTCAATGATTGTACCTTCTATTAATCTAATCTTGGTGATTATGTTATGATCTTTGTGAACCTTGGTGGCGTTGTGAAAGTATTTTGAGTTTTTTCACCTTAATTTACCTAAATCTCTCTTGATTTCAACCTCCAAAACACTTCCTCTTTTTCCAAAATAATGACATATTTGTTTACAAGTTTTTTCTCCTTCCAATATATCTCCTACTCCATACCTACTAAGAGTTCATCCTCATTCAATACCGACAATTTTCCTTCTATTTTATTCTTTTTCAAGTGAAGATATTTTTAAAATGAAACATATTCTATTGCTTTAGTTTTTGATTTACATATTTTAGATTGGTCATAAAACAATACATCTTAGTTCCTAATTGGGATCCTTCCCCCCACCACTTCTTAATCAGATTGAGGAAATCTACATTTTTCATCCACATGTTCTCAAATTTTAATGGGCATCTAAGCAAGATTTTGTTCCCCATGATGTTGAGCTATATTGGGTAATGATTTGAGACTAAAAATAGGATGATGTTGTATTCAAAAGAAAAGGGAAACATACTTAATTCTCCTTTGCAAAGATACCTATCCAATTTCTCTGCTATGTTACTAAATCCTACCCTTCTATTATTCCATGTATGGGATCCATTATTCATTTGTGCCTCAATTAGATGGATCCTTTTGTTAGAATTGGCTATGGAGATAACCTACCAAGATCTTGAGTCCAAATGGAAAGCACAAAGAGACAATATGAATATAACAAGAGTGAATTGTATTCTTATCAATTATGATTCAATGTTGTTGTGTTGTACAATGTAGTAGAAACCCCTTGGTGATATAGCCAAGGTGAGATACAAGATGTCATAGGATTATGAAAAGTGTCTTAATCATATGACATGAGACAACTTATCACTACTACCTAGGTTCACATGTGTTACAATTCAAAAGATAAGATAACAACTAATGACAACTAACACCTTCTAGAAAAATTCCTTACTAGGACCTAAGTAAACTTAAATTAACATGTAAATAAGTCCCCTAGTAATGAATTAACTAGGTACAAGACTTTATTTACACCAACACCCCCCTTAAATGCAACTTAGGAAATAGAAGATTATTATGCAAATGACACAAATATGCAAGGATGGGTCCCAAATACTACACCATGTTAGGTACCCATGTACAAATGCAAATGCAATCTCTCACAAACAAAGAAAAGGAGAAAACCCAGTGGGACAAAACTCCTCCCCAAAAGAGAGATGAAATACAAAAAAGAAATGATCTCAATGAAGATTGAGAAGCCCAAAATCCCATGTGAGGAAAAATACCCCCCCATAAGAGAGAAGAAGAAGAGAGACAAGGCAACCTCCCCTCAATGTTGAGTCTCCTGCAATGGTGGTAGAAGCTCGACATTGAATGCTAAAGATGATCCAAAAGCATCAAACAATATTCCTCCCCTTAGGAAGAAACAAAACCAAGAATGTATGCATGATGTCAGGAGGATGGATGATATGTGATGATGTCTTTGAAGTATGCTCAAGTGTATCCATGTCAATGTTGAAAGCTGACACACTCCAAACAGGTGTTCTAGGCCATATTGTTGAAGAGGACAATCTAAAATCTAGTAGAGATGAATGTAGAACACAATCCAAAGATAAGTATGCCTCCTCTGAAGATAAAGAAGCCTCCTCCAAATATTGTCAAAAAGTATCAACAGTCACATCAAACTGCAAAGAATGATCATGTAGATATTGAGCAAGAGGGTCAAAGTGTTCCCTCGCAACAATAAAAGAAGGATCATCTCCATCAAAGAGAAGATGAATTCTATCGATGATGTCTCCCAAATTTGAAATGTGGGAATCACAAAGCAAACCAGCAATGTCTATCAAGTACTCATCCCAAATAGCCATCTCTAGAAGACTATATATGTCATGTTGCACTAAATCATAAGGAACCAAAACTATGGAATCACAAGCATCCTCGGGTACAATAGTAGATGATTCTACCAACACTAGATTACAAGAGCCCTCAACCTCAAGATGTTTACTCATAGATGAAGAAGATGAACCCTCTAAATCTAGATTAGGAGCTATAGAAATTGAAGTCTTAATAGATGTCTTTGTAGGAGGAGAAGGAGAAGGTTTTGTGTCATCAAAACTACCATACCTTTCCCAATGAGCAAGTGTTTCAGCTGTTTTATCCTCAATAGGTCGAAATCTACAAGTGGAACAAGACAATCCGCAACAGGGTCCTCTAGGAATGGAATTTCATTCAAGTCTCCATACATCTCCCAAAGTTTGGTCATTAGGTCATGAGGGATCTCAATACCATCAGTGGCCATTTGTGTATCAATATCGTGCAACTACAACCAATTACTCCTAGGATATGTTCTATTTTTATGTCCCACGCAACTCTCTTCCATTTTGATGAAGGTTTACAAACTAGTCTATAGAGATATGGAAAAAGATTAAGCCACCTACAATTTGTTAGGATTGCATCTCACCAAGACTTAAAGTTTCATCGATTTAACCTTATTACAGTAGGATTTTTTTTTATGCCCATATTAAACTCCTCAATTTTAGTCACACAATAGACCAATCAAGAGACATAAGCCAACAAAGGCACAAGATTACCCCACCCCCAAATTACTCAATCATGAAACCCCCCAAGCAATTACCTAATTTTTCACTTTATGCTTAGTGCATTTATAGTTTCCACTTGCCAAAAAATAGAGAAGTGGACTTTGATCTTGGTACATGCAAATGCCAAATTAGGCCACATAATCAACTACATTTTTTGGTAAAAAACAAGATCAATCTAATCATACCATTGAAAATTACATGAGAAATTATGCACTTTCAAAAAAAACTGCACCCAAAAATGTTACCGGAGGAACAAGATATGAGCTCCTAAAGTTCCCAGAATGAGGGTGAAGCAAAAACACCTGTGAGAATCTGAAATTTCTGAAAAAATAAGACATCAAAACTAAAAATTTATTGCACCATTGTGAAGAGCATGAAATTCTACCCCAAATCAAAAAAAAAAATCTTGAAAAAAGGAGTCAAAATGAGCAAGTTATGAGCCTTTGAAAATCAACAGCAAAATCAAATCTCCATCTATGAGAGGGGCAATTTTTTTTTAAATTGTTGACGTCATTGCTGACGTAGTGATGACATCATAAATTCACTTGTTTAAATTTTATGGCATGCGGCCCGTCAAAAGAGAATATGCTCATTCTGCTGGAATATTTTGCACTTCTCCTGCTTAAAAAAGACGTTCATCGGGACATCGTCGGTCGCCTCGAGTCAAAGGAATACTCAGAGGAATCCTAGTCTTTGCAGAATATGCCGTCCACAAAATCTTAAATGCTGCTGGTTTCTTCAATCTTCAGCTGTTGTTTTTATGAAGTTGTCGGATTTTATAATTGAACCCACAAGAGTTTTTCATTGAAAATGTCGATTTATATATTTGCCCATTGTATACTCCCACTGGTTATTAATACCAGTCCCGGGTTGTGGGTGAACACGGGGTTTGTGCCAGTGGTGGTACACTATGTGGAGATGTGGCAGTGGTCACTGGTACTTGCGAGTACCTATCGAATGCAAGTACTCTGCAAACAATAACCATAGAAAAAACTTTTGCTTTTCAAATTTTTTTATTTTTCCATAGAATGAAAATTTTGAAAATTTTGGCTATAATAATTATTATTATTTTTAAATATTTTCCAAAAAAAAGCTGAATAATTTTATAATTGTTTTTTTTTTCAAAAAATCATACCATGCATTTATGACAACCTAGGCGGTCGTACAACTCCCTAGGCAAAAAGCAATTGCCTCTACGAACAACTACTCTAAATTCGATGAATTGATAATCGATCTTAGGGTTTTTGGCCCTTCTAGATGCGATGGTAGGGTCGAATTTGACTCAAAATGCTCCAAAATTGCAGCTACCTTTTGGATCTAACAACCACTCTTCAGCTTCAAACCCTCATAGATTTGGCCTCATATGTCCGATTTGGGCGAAACAAAAGGAAAAAATGAATTTCTCAAACCCTCTGAACTCAATGGTGAGCTTAGATTTGCACCAGAAAGCTTTGATTTGAACCTGCAATAAAGAGCCAACGAAGGAATCCCCCCAAATCTGGTATTTCTATCAAGTTTTTTTGATTCTCCAAATCATCATATGATGCAAGAGAAGAGCATACTCAACATTTCAAGATTTACCATCTCTCTTTAGAAAAAGACTATCCAATGGCACCCAACCCACTTTGATACCATGTTAGGATTGGCTATGGAGATAGCTTGCCAAGATCTTGAGGCCAAATGGAAAGCACAAAGAGAGAATATGAATATGACAAGAATAAATTGTATTCTTATCAATTATGATTCAATATTGTTGTGTTGTACAATATAGTAGAAACCCCTTGGTTATATAGCCAAGGTGAGATACAAGATGTCATTGGATTATGACAAGTGTTTTAATCATATGACATGAGACAACTTATCACTACTACCTAGGTTCACATGTGTTACAAGTCAAAAGATAAGATAACAACTAATGAAAACTAACACCTTCTAGAAAGATTCCTTCCTAGGACCTAAGTAAACTTAACTTAACATGTAAATAAGTCCCCTAGTAATGAATTAGCTAGGTACAAGACTTTAATAACACCAACACCTTTCCATAAAATCCTCAAATTCTACTTGTGATTGGTACTTCTTTTGGACCCCTCCCTGTTTATCTTGATTATGTAGTATAGCATTGAAATCTTCCCCAAGGATGTGGAAATCATTTGGATAGGTTGCTCAAAACTAATCTAAATCAGCCCATGTTTGTATTTTCTTTATACTTGTTGTAGGTCCATAAACGTTTATCAGAAAAGAAAAAAAGAAAAAAAGAAAAAAAGATTTGAGGATAAAATTTTTACCTTGCAACCCAACCAATGTTTGTTCTCTGCCACTTTTTTGTTGTGAACCGATTAAGGCCTCCAAAAGGTGGCTATACCTCTAAAGGCTACTTCAGATTGTACCATTTGGACATCCCAAATTTTTAGTTTTCTTTTTAGAAGTTCTACTTCTTCGATGGCCAATTTTGTTTCTTGAATCATGTAAATATCCGCATTTGAGATTTCCATCTGGTGCTTGACCAAGTTCTTTTTTTAGGGGTGTTTATGCCCCTAACATTTTAGGAGGAGATTGTTATTGCTCTATGGGAAGATTGTTTCCCTTCCTAGACCTTAACATTCTAGTGATCTTCACCTATCTTTTAGTATCTCCATCTAAATTCTTCTTCTCCTAACGAGTTTTCCTTCCTTTCCTCCTCCCTTCACCATAATCGGGAGTAACTTTGTTTGTCTTTTTTTCTTGATTCCCAATTTTTATGTCAAGTCTAGGATTGTTTCTATTTTTTCTCCCTTTCCATCAATATCGAATAGGGTATCTTCATCCCACTCTCCAATTTCCTCATCTTCCATACACTAAAATTGTTCCAATATATTAACTTCCAATTGACTACTTATGCCCAAATTAATTGCAGGGTTCTCTACTTTGATCTTGTTCTTGTTTATTATACCAAAAAAATCACATGTTATATCCAAGATAGATTCTTTATCATTTATTTTACATTTTAGCATTAATCAAGATTATCTCCTTATCTACCACTTTCTCTATTAAAATTTTCATATTTTTTTGTCATGTTGGTACTTGGATCCTTATGCGGGTTTTCTCCAAAAAATTTCTCCTTCTCCAACACTTGATCTTTTTTATTATCTTCCATTTTTCTATGGGAGGAGCTCTAATCCTTTGGCAATGCCTCCTTCTAGGTGCTTGGACTTTACTATTTCTCATTTTTGTAAGGGTAGTGCAACTTTGTAGTAATCTACCCTAGAATTCCCTCAACCCAAACATTTTTGGCACATGATTAGAGATGTGTCTAATTCTACTCTCTACCTCCATATTCCTACTTTTGTTATAATTCCAAATTCCTCCCATCGGGTCTGGATGGTGGGTTTTAGAGTCTTACCCATGTCGGGATTTTTCCAATTGCTTGCAATAATGGATCGAAGTTGAGGACCTAGTCCTTGATGAAAAACCCTAATCTCTGTTAGAGTAATAAGTTATTATACTTAATTAATTATATCATACCAGTTAATTAATTAAGTCACTTATTCCTTTAGTTGCTTAAGCTAAACTTAGGCACATTAATAATTGATTAATTATTAAGTGTGCACACTAGGGTTTCATTTAGGGTTTCCCTTTTAGGATTTCTTGATCTCCTTCATAAGGATTCATCTCTTTGTAATAATTGATTCTCCATAATGCATTTTTACTTTGAGGTTTACAGAACATCTTCTTTGGTTCTGCATGTCTTTTGTATGTGATAGGTGATTGCATGCAAGTGATCTTGGTTTCTAACAATCTATCTATCATTAAAGGGCCTTTTCTTAGGATCACTTCTTTCAGTTCCACTAATCAACATTCGACCAAGAAAAAATTGTTGGGTAGTGACTTGACTTTTATTTTTGATACCTAATTCTCTACCTACCATTTTTTAATTATTGCCCTTGTTGGTCGTTCCCCCATCCATTTCACAAAAAAGGTGCATTCCTTCAATTTTTGTGCATCTTTCTATATTGAATTTGAACTGATCATGATCGCCTTTCTATTTACAAATCTCATATGCTAGTTCTCGCTTTGATTGCCTCTTCCATGCTCAATTTTAGGAATCCAGTTCTCCCTAAATTTAGGGTTTTTCTTTTTCCATGGCCTTTTGTCATTTCCATAAGGATTTCTTCTCAAGGTCAATTTTTCATTTCTTGTCCATGCTTTTGATCCTAAGTGGATTCTATTGGTGCCTGTAGTAATGCCTATATTTTTCTTGGCTATTCTCAGTTCCTTGTTTCCTTCTACACTTTATTGCTTCCTTTTGTTCTCTTCTCTAGTGGCTTTCTTACTCTCCTTTGCTCTACTTCTGAATGCAAATTTTCTGTTATGTTTCATCTAGCTATGTGACCTCTTAAACTAATTTTATATTTTCTCCAAACAAAACATATTGAAATATTACATCTTAATATAATAAATATAAATTAATAATAAATAAAATAAATGGTAATTATGAAATAAATATTAATAATTCAAAGGAATTGTTTCATGTATAGAAGTTGAGTTGAGTTGAGTAACAGCATAGGAGTGATCATATGGAAAAATCATTTGGACTTTATAAAGATGTGCAATACAATGAGTGGATTATGAATTAAATCACTATAATTATAATTTAGGTAAGTTATGGTGTGATCTGCAATTATGTGTGTTTACTCTATCAATATCAATTTGGTATCATAGAAATTGTAGTATCATGACAGATTAATAAAAGTTTTTTTCTAATTTAGAATGGAGATAAAAATCATAAACAAACACATAGACACTAGAAGAATGGGAGAAATGATTACCTGATAAAGAGAAGGTGAAATTATATTACGATTTCCTTGTTGGATTCTTTTCTTGTCCTTCAATTAATTGATATTTTAGAAGGAACATTCAAAAGGCATTGGAATTTATTGAAATAGGTGTTGATTATGTTGATGCTTCTAAGCATAAAATACAAATAGACAAATAGAAATAAAACTAAAAATGAGTGAAGGTGGTTGGAAATAAAATGAAAATTCGTGCATCTATTTGTAATGAGAAGTTGATGGTGGGTAAAGTTATTTTTAAAAATCTTGGGATTTATTTCATAAAGTTATATAAAATTTGTTTATATACAAGAATAATGTGGAAGATTTGGTTCTAATGTCAAGTGTGAATTCATGCTAAGGCTCAATTTCACATGTTGCTAATATGATTATTTTACATTGAGGCCATATTCAAAACAAGAGAGGGTATTGGATGAGGATATTTTGAGCTCTTCTAGGGTTTTGATATTTTTTTATGTAAGTTTCCTTGTTGGAGTAATTAGGACATCAATTGATCATTAATTAATTATTAAGTCCCTTATTACTTTATTCACTTAAGCTAAACTTAGGAGTGCTTTTTTATTATTAGATTGGACTAAATATAGGCCAAGTTGTCTCATTGGATGAGATTAAGATACTTGGCCCACAATCTAATCAAATCATCATCTAGGGTTTTTTTTTCTTTTAGAAGGATTGATCATTCATTGTAATCATTATTCACAGTATTATCCCATATAGAAGGCATACTAGGGGTGATGGGCCTAGCTCAATTGGCTAAAGCATCCTATTGCAGGCAAGAGGTCAAGAGGTCTAGTCTCCCCACCATCCCTATGGTACCAAAGGGCGTGTCATGCCAACACCACCAGTCACGTGAAAAAATTTTACTAGGCGCACTGCAATTTATAGGGGGATGGATACCCGACTGATTCCTGCAGTCTATATATATAAGGCATATCATATTCTTTTGTGCTTCAATTCTTTCTCTCTTGGTTGCACAAAAAAATAGTTGCTTTGATCTCTTATTTGTGATAGGTGTTTTAGTTGCAGTTGATTTTTGGAAGCTGTGGGCTTCACTATCAACTCCAACATGGTATCAAATCACTAGATCTATGACTTCCTATCCAAATTCTGTGAGATCCATCCTTCAAAGAAAAATTGACTCATCCTGGAGTGAAATAGGAATCACTGTTGAGTCCTGAATAGTCAAAAACCTAAGGATCGCCTATCATTTCGCCAAAATCGAAGCAGTTAAAAAAATGAATTTAGTTTAGGTTTCAGAGTGTTGTGCATGAAATTTTGTACAACTATACGGATCCATATAGTTTGTACCAACCATACCATCCCTGACTCCATTATGCTTGCTTTGAGGTGTTGTACCAGGTCTACAAAAATAAAATTCATTTTTTTAAAATTGTTTTTTAATCGCCAGTAAAAAAATAAGGGCTGATTTAGTTATTGGGTACTTGTACCTACTATAGGTACCTACATCTATAGGCCCCATACTTTAAGGGGGGGCATTTTAATTACCAATTCAACAAATTTCATTATTGCTCGGCCTTTACTAACCAGTAGCCAACGTTTGTTGACCGCTTTTAATCAATGACGACTCCCTCAACTCCCCGTCGACACAAATCAATTATTGGTCACTTAGTAATCGGAAGCATCTGCACAACAACCTCTGAACATTTCAACATATGACCCCTTCTCAAACAATCTAGATAAATTCCAGTGTGATCCCGACAATAGACACAACCTCAGCATATTCCGCAAGGACCAAGGAATAGTCTATCCAGTCTGTTGTTTCTTAGCAACCAAAATTTTTTACCTATAGACTACCTTTTTTCTCAATGAATAGAATATTCTCGACATATTTTTTGATGTCACATGACTTCATGTTGACATCAGCAGTACGGTCAGTCATACAGACAACTCATTGCCCCTCCTAGCCCCCATTTTCCCTAAAAGAGTAGTTTTTTTTTCTTTTTTGGAATAACTCGGGCATATGGTGTCAAAATCCGTCAAATAAGATATTTTCAAAATTTTGGTTCCATACACTTTCCAGTGATGTAGGTCTTATAATCAAATTTTGTTGCTAGTTTATCTTATTCTCAATCAAAGTCAGATCTTCATTTTTTTTCTTTCAAACTCATAACTTTTTTCTTGTATCTTTGATTTTCATGATTCTAACAACATTGGAAAGGTATTTCAGAGCTCTTTAGATCCATTTATGCACTTTTTCTAGAATCTTCCCCAGGTGTATTTTATTTAGTTTTTAGTGATTTCACATTTTTGTCAATTACATAGACATCTTGGCACTTAGAAAGGATCTGTTTGCATGAGATGACATCATTTGATCTAATTTATATGCATTTAGGTTATTAGTCTTTGATTTTATTATTTGAGGAAGTATCATGGGTTTTTTGTTCATCCTTCTATGGTCATCCTAAAAAAGCATAACTATGAGTCTTAGCGAAATGACATCTTGACACATCTTGGGTGGCTTGATCTTTTGCTTGACTTATCTTTATGGACTCATACCTACACAAGAAACACCAGGGAGTTATTTAGCATGGTGTATTATCAATGATCATGTTATAGGGGTTATATGTTTGAGTGTTGATCTTGGCACTATTTGTGTTGTATCGAAAATGTTGATTATCCCCACACACTTTAGACATGCCCTTGGGAGATCCATGGAGACCCTCATATCTCTCCATACCTAGAGGATCATGTTTCATATTGTCTCATTCCTCTTACAGATGTAGATTTCACCCTTTAATGATGATACTTTAGAGGAACTTGAATATATCACAAGTCTTGCATGTTTTAATGGTTCAGATACTTGTCTTCATGTTCCCACTCTTCAGATCAAGATGTCATCACCATCTTTTATTGTTCTTGATCAGCTTGAAATTGCCACATCTTTGGCCCCTATTGGTCCAATACAACTAGACATTCATCTTCTTCCAAACACAACTACTTGGGATTCGTATCTTGTAGACATATCATCCTTGTTTGTATAGTCCTATATTATAGATCTAGATGATTACTTTGAGTACATTCATCTCCTCTTTGTTGACAACCACATCATCATTTTTGGCCCATCACCTTCATAAGATCTTGGATTGACATCATCTATTTCCAACATGTGGACACTTGAGCACTTTTTAGAGGCAATTATTTGGATTTGGATTCTTGATTCACCCCTTTTTGGATTGACTTCTCCAATCACCAGTGGATTTGTTTCTTCCTAAGAGGATAAATGTTGTTTGTAGGTAGTTGATCATGTTTTGTCTTTATGTGTTCATCATTGGCAAAAGAGATCTTTATTTAGGGGAGTTCATATCCTCTTTTTTCTCTCCTATTGAGGGGCCATCTATTGTACTTGTGTGACAAAAGTAGTCCTTGAGGGGTCACATTGAGTCTTCCTTCTATCCTTCTTTCACTAGTGCATTTATTTCATTTTATCTCTTTTGGAAATTTTTCCCATGAGGTTTTCTCCTTTTCTCTAATTATGAGAGATTCATTTATTTCTACATGGGTGCCTCATCAGGCCTTATAGTCGAGACCCATCCATGTATCCATCATTGCATTCTTCATCGGGGTTTTTAGCTTCTCCCTAAGTTGATTTTAAGGGGGATGTTGGAGTAATTGGGACATAACTTGATAATTAATTAATTATTAAGTCCCTTATTACTTTATTCATTTAAGCTAAACTTAGGAGTGTTTTTTATTATTGGATTGGGCTAAATATCTAAGCAAAGTTTTATCATCGCATGAGATTAAGACACTTGTCACAATCTAATCAAATCTTGATCTATGGTTTTTTTTCCTTTTATAAGGATTGATCATTCATTGTAATCATTATTCACATTATAATTCAAAACAAAAGGCATATCATATGCTTTTGTGGTTCAATTCTTTCTCTCTTGGTTGCATAGCAAATCAGTTTCTTTGATCTCTCATTTGCGATAGGCAATTTAGTTGCAAGCGATTTATGGGAGTTGTGGGGTTCACTATCAACTCCAACATTCCTTTATTGTGTCACACCATACCATCAATGCAATATTTTTCCTATCCTTTTGCATTTTTGTGAGTTTTATTAAGTTTGTTTTCTCTATATAGCCTCAACCAACTCTAACTCAACAATTCATGCTAGTGTTGATAATTTAGCAACTCTGTAATATGGCTCCCTTGAACAAGTGCCCAAAGAAGTTTGTACCAAATGTATTCCATGAGGTATGTCCTTTAAAGCCTCTATGAATGTGCTTTTCCTCATCCCTAGATTTGATAACGCATGTCAATGGTTAGATCAATTTAATCTTATAGAGTACTTTGTGGTGAAGACCCCCTAAAGGCATGCTAAGGGATTGGGTTAACATAAACTAGGTCTCGCATGGGGGCAATCTTCATATCATTCAAAACCTCACCAAGGGGTTTCTTCATTTTTTAATTTCTAAAGTCGATCATCCTTACATTATTCTTAAGCATGGTCTTTAGTATGTACATTCTTCCTTGTTAGTTTTTCAACCTTAGACATGGGACTTAACTATCTTAGACGAAAAGAAGCTTCATGTTCCTATATGGATTGAATTTTAGGGCCTTCCCTTGCCTTCCTAGCACTTTTTGCATTCTATTGATTCTTCTTTGGGAAAATTAATTTGTATTGAACCTAACCATTTCTACTAGGTTCAGCCTTAGAAACATGTCTATGTTGAAATTCATTTATCTCAAAACTTGAAAGAGTTGATAGATATTCAAATAGGAAATCTTTGTCATACCCAACGAGTGATTTACCTTAATTTTCCTAACATGTGCTTTCGATGCCAATCTTTTGAGCATAAAAATAAGGATTTTCATTTGGATTCCCCGGGGATAAGTTTCCTCCCTAGGTGGTTGAAGCCTCTCAACCTTCAGAGGCTACCATGAAAACTAATGAGCAATAGACTATGGTTTCACACTGGAAATATAAAAATGCTAGTTCTAGCGGAGACCGAGTTAGGCAGCGTGATTTCTCAACTGCTAAGGAACAACCAATTGATATTTGAAACCATCCTGAGAAGGGGAAAGCGGTTTTTAATCCCAAGGGCGATGTTCCTTTCGGACCGATATTTTCTTGGACACCACAACCAAAATTAGTGCTTTCTTCGCAATTGAATATGCTACTTAATACTCCCTCATTTCCCAAGCATTTGTGACCATTGTGTAGCCCTCCTATGCATCTAAAATAAGGTGAATGTGTAGCTAAGACGGAGAATTACTTAATACTCTCTCATTTCCCAAGAATTTGTGACCATTGTGTAGCCCTCCTATGCATCTAAAATAAGGTGAATGTGTAGCTAAGACATAGAATTTCTTCACCCAATATTTATTTGGGGTATTTCTCCCTGGAGTTATTTTAGAATCACTTCTTCATGCACGAGGAATCAAATAACGATGATATACTTGACTCGCGTCCATAATTTTTTTTTCCTAGAATGTCTAAGGTCTCAATGACCTCACCAAGAAGCATTATGTGTGGGATACTCATTAGAATTATTATAGTTTATATGTTATGTATTTAAAAGAAGTTAATATTTTTTGATTCATTCTTTTTGTAGCATGTTATGTTATTTTTCCAACTGGTACAATATTTTGCACCAATCGTGAGATGTTGGTCATGGAGGATTTGTTACCTTTCTCTCTCCAAGGTAGCATTCTTGTGTTGTAGACCATAGGTCTGATCTGACTCATCATCTAATTTGGATCCTCATGAATGTTGATAATAATTCATTTGGTATCATTAATGTTTATGCTTCCAATGATGTTGTCGAGCAATCTCTTTTGTGGCGGTGGATTGCAAATTCAATGCTAGCTTCCACTTGGGTACTATGTAGAGACTTTAATATGGTTGAGATTTCTTATGACAAGGATAGTAATTTTCCTTTCCACTGGACCATTAGAAAGCAAGAGGAATGGTTTTACATTCAAAATAAATTGGGTCTTTATGACCTCAACTTGGAATGCCATCACATCTAGCCCATTTGGCATATGTGGAGCAATTTATGGGATGGTTCTAGTAGAGCCTTTAAACTTATCAATTGTATAATGATCTTTGCACAATATTTATTTTCCTTTTTTTGTTGCTTCTCTCTTTTGATGATGTTGTTATCAAATGTGACCTTATCTAACCACTTTCCCATCAAGTTTCACATTGACTGACAAGTGGGCTCATCAAAGCCTTGTAAGTCCTAATTTTTTTAAGAATTTACTTAATGATTCATCAGTTACCCATGTTGGATCGTATTAGGAAAATTTAGAATCTTTAATTTCATCCTACTCATCCAATTGGAAGGATTGGATGGTGGCATAGAGCTATTCAATGCAAGTCTCATTTCTTCCACATCTATGATCACCAACTGGCCTCTTTAGGAGGCGCTCATATGAGGCTACCACCTCAAATCTCTACCATAACACGAAAGTACCCACTTCTAACCCCTTCTCCCTTGCTTTGTAGGTTCGCGTGACAAAGCTAAGGCAACAAAACAAAAAATAAAACAACCATTCTACTAGAGGTGCCCAAATTAAAGCTAGAATTCACTAGCTTAAAGTTGGAGATAAGGCTTCAAAGGAATTTTTCCAAGCTCTTCCTACTCAACATACTTCCCATGACATCAAACAAATCAAAGATGACCATCAAGTCAAAAAAGAGTCTCTAGATATTCTCCAAGCCTTTGTTAAACATTATGAGAAGATTTTCATAGCTCAAACAAATTCTCTTGAGCAAGAGTGTGCCCTCTAGAAGTGCCTTCAGGTCATTCCATCTCATCTTACTTCAGCACAAAAGGCATTTTGTGATCAATTACTCTCCATTTTAGAACTTAAGGAGCTTATGAGCATAATGGTTGATGACAAATCCCCTGGGTGTGATAGGTTTCCATGTGAATTCTACAAGTCTATTTGGGAATGTGTTGGAGAGGGCATGCATAAATTTTATCTAGAAGCATTCCATTCCAATTCCTTCGATAAACTTATTAACAAAGAAAATATTAAATTCATATCTAAAGTTGGCAATCCTCAAGATATGAGTTTCATGAAGTCTTAATATATCCTAGATAATATTATTGTTGTTTGGGAAGGTATGGGATGGGCTAGATGCTCTCAATAGAAGAACCTTTTTTTGAAGAATGAATTTTCTAAAGCTTATGACTGCATCAAGTGGCCTTTAATTCCTATTATGCTCCAATATTTGGGGCTCGTTCTTTGCTTCATTCAATCTATCAACATGATTTTTTTCAATAATTTTTCTTGCATTACCATCAATAGTTTCCAAGCTCATGCTTTTGGGCTCTTCTGCTCCATTCATCAAGGTTTCCCTCTAGCCCCCTCTCTCTATGTTCTTTTTGTTGAAGGTTTTAGGTATCTTGTAGCTCACTCAATTTTTCATGGGATATTAAGGAGAATTTCCTTTCCAAATTCATCAACCCAACTTGTTAATTTCCACTTTGTGTATGATTATTTCCTCCCTCATTGAAGAGGATCAAAACAGCGAGGAAACTCTCAAATCTTTGGACACCTTCTATCAAGCATCGAGTTTGACCATTCAATGAAAAAAGAATCAATGTTAGGTAACAATTTATTCTACCTAAACCTCTATGGCTTCAAAAAAATTGGTTGGAAATAGATTGGCCATGGTGAAATATTTTGATTTTTAGGAAATTTCCTTTTCTTTCTAGGCATCTCAGGTGGCCTTATGGCATGTTGTTCTCTCTACAATTGAAAAAAATCTTGCCTACTAGATTACAAATCATATTTCCCTAGAAGGAAAACTTAAGGTATACTCAAAAATTCTTGTAGTCACCCATGTGTATTATTCCTCCTATTGGGCTCCCTCTAAGGCCTCCTACCTGAAGTTGAAGAAGCTTCTCTAATATTTTTTGTGGGTTTCCTCTAATGACCACAAGGGATTTCAACGAATTTTATGGGAGTTTTGTTGCCTCCCTCATGATTTTGGATGGTTAGGGTTGTTATCCACTCACTGGTAAGGGTTGGATCTTTACTTCAAATGGATTATTTGTGCCCTTACTAAGAACGAATCCTAGAATATTTTTCTTAGGAATTGCATTTCCTCCAGCTACGTAGTTCATTGGCCAACCTAGAAGGGGATTGGTCTTCAAACCCTTCTCACCATGAAGGATGTAATTCACATCGAAGGCACTTTTGTGTCTACAATAATTTGGTGTGCCTGAGAGATTGTTAAGCCTTGCATTTTTTGGAATGAGTCAAGTTTTAGAGAGGGCCTTTCTCTCAATTAGAACAATCTCTAGTGATCTCCTCTTTTTTAAGATCAAGGTTTCCCCTTGGCTCATTTTCCATGGGTGAGGGATTTGCAATTTCACAAAAAGGTATCCAACTCCCACAATATTTATTCTCTAAAACTTCTATGAGTCTTATGTCTTGGGATGAGATTAAGGCTAAATTTCACCTTTCCCATCAAGATAGTGAGACTTTTACATCTATCATAGGGGAAGTTACAATTGATATGGCTAAAAATATTGCCATTTGATCTTCTAGGTTGTGGTAGAAAGATCGAAAGTGGGGTCCAAACATCACCCTCCACAACTACAAGTTATACCTCAAGGCTACCATTGTCTTTCTCTATATTTACCCATGGTCCCCAATTTAAACCTAAGATGGCATTTGCAATTGCCAATCTCAATTTATAAATGCAAATTTCCCAATATTTGTTTTGTTGTTTTGGAGCCTAAATTAACCCACTTTGCTTGATGTATTATTTTCTAAGGATTTCTAGTCGGCTCGTGGTTAATTCACATAGGCATTTGAGACCCTTGTTTCCCTTTTTGTGGACATTTGGAGTCTTTTAAACACCTATTTTTGTTTTTTCCTCGATCTCAACAACTTTGGAATTGGATTCATGATTTCTTTCGACCCTTTCAATTAGAGCCTTTTTCCATACATATGGTTCTATTGGGGGTCTATCTTTGCATTCCTCATAAATTCAATTAGATTTGGTATGCTTTCAAGGTGGAGATTCTCTTCAACATTTGGAAAGATAGAAATTTTATTATCTTCAACATTTGGAAAGATTTTTCTATTTTTTCTCATTGTAATTTTGACTGAGATGTTTCACTTTTTCTAAAGCTACTATATGTTCTAATGTGTTGTTATATATCTAGTTGTAATCCAAGCCATGGAGATAGATATCTTCATGAATACCTTGACCATTGGAGAAATACACTTTATGTTGTGGCCAGAGTTCCTTTATCACCTTCCTCTTCCTAGGGTCGCTCAACTTCTCATGGGTGTTGGAGAGGTAAGAGTCTCTTGGCTCATGATAATCAAGCTGCTCAATCCTAGGTTTCTCCCTCAACTCACCAATAGTATCAAGGTCACAGAAGTGCATCATGACTTGTTCAATAACACTCATCCTTTCCTCCCCCTTAGGGCCCTACTCCTAGGTGGTTTTTTGGGTGGTCATCTCGTTGTGCTCCTAGGTGATTTCCTTCTAATAATTCCAAATGGTTTGATTCCAAAACAATTCCGTGGCTAGCATTGGATATTTATTCACTCTAGACCTCGCTAATGTATGGGGTAGGCCAAGTGATCAAGACTCACCACCTCCATCGATTGCCACATCTTTTACTGCTTAGAGGCCTTTCTATTTTTATAATGGTGTTTTAATCTAAGCTAGATGCCCCATTTAGACTATTGTGGTGTGATTTCATATCCACCCACCTTTTTTGTGAATGTGTCTTTTTATTCTCTTATAAATAGAAATGCTGACACTTATTCATAAAAAAAAAACAAGAGAGGGTTCTAACTTGTTAACAAGAATTGCATAGAGAAATTGGACACTGTAGTTTACTAAAGATTTATTGGGGCACATATTTTTGTTGCTATAAATGATTTTAGATTCAAAATTTATTTTCTTATTTTTATTAAAAAATTAAATGGAACTATAAAGGATTTTGTTATTTTTGTATATAATAGTATGAAGATTTTTTGTGATTAGAGTTAAAAGAAATTTATTTTTTAATGTAAATGGAGAAATAAAATGATAAGAAAATATTATATAAAATGTGTAATTTTGGTAGGATCTAACACCTTTGATTTTGTTAATGTTCTCTTTTATTATGCTACTCAATATTTGTGCTTTTAGTGTCATCCATGCTACACCTAGAGCTTTCAAAGATTCCCCCTTGTCAATGAGGAGGAAAATATTTATAAAGATTAAACAAGTCAAACAGAAGGTTGGAGGAGGCATGAGGTTGGAGGAATCTTATCATCTCGAGCTAGCTTCTCACTTTGAGATGATACTTTCCATAAGAAATACTAGATTTTCATTCATATCCTCTATTAGAATAAAAAAAACTTGGTAGATTTTTGTTCTTGTGGATAGTTGACTATATCTTGATCCACAAAAAGCATAGTGTATCTATGGATAGTTGAGTAGTAATCCACAAATTTGGTGATTTGCATCTATAGATAGTTGAGTATATCTCAATCCATAGATCTAGAGGTTTGTAACAATGGATAGTTCAGTATGTTTCAATCTATAGACGGTTGATTGTTGTTTCTATTCCAATTGAGTATATCTTGATTCACAATTGGTTGGTGTTGTTGCATTGCACGGATAGTTGAGTATGTCTAAATCTAGAGACCTAGAGGTGTGTATGTATGGATAGTTGAATGTGTCTCAATCTATAAAAGTATTATTGCTAATCTAGTTGAGTATGTCTTGATTTATAGTTGGTTAGTTTTGTTGCATTGTGGATAGTCAAACATACTTCCTTTCACCTCCAAAGTGGTGTACTTGTGAATAATTGAGTATGTCTCAATTCACATGTATTGTTGCACAATCAAGACATCCAGTGACCCAACCGATTTGATATGTTCCAAATGAACAAGAAGATTTGATGGAATCACTTTATCAAATTTCCAAATAAACTATTATCTTCAATTTATACAATATTTTATATTTTGTTTAAATTAATATAATAATAGAAATTAAGAATACTATATTTTAATATAATAAATATAGATTGGAAATAATTAACAAATCATTTAAACTTTATAAAGATATATAATACTTATTTAGGATTCAATCTGATATAATTTGTTGCTATCATTTGAATAAATCATGACGTGATGTGTAATTCTATGTGTTTTTTCTCTATCAATTTCAACTCAACTCACCAAAGAGTCTCACCAACTGTCAACTCTCTCTTGCACGCTACACAGTAAGGAAAAAAGTAACCGAACTAACTACCACCATCTGAACAAAGTCCAAGCTACCATTGATTGGATCATTACTCCTGCTGGTTTACAGCTCGAGTGACCCATTGTTGAATATTTGAAACCTAATGTTACCATTTTCATTGGTGGCGTTTTGCCACACTGTTTTTGGTTTCTTTAAGTTGCAGGTTATATTTATGTTTTTTTAAGTGTTTTAATGGTTTGACAGTGCATTCATTATAAGCTTTTGTTAGCTACAACCAAGCCCTTCTGACTGGATCAGCCGTGATTTTTGCAATTCCTCTGTAGTTTGTCTTTTATTTTAAGAAAAAACGTCTCAAGCAATACTTAAAATAATTATTATTATGGATTCTTGAGTCCAAGTAGGCCGTGTACTCTACGGTTCTCAGATTTACATTTTCAAGCAATCTCAAAAGTCATTGCCATATTTGGTAAAAGTCATTACTATCCTAGGGGCTGATACCACCCAAGGCAAGTTGGATTTTATGATAACAGTAAAAGGTGACTTTCAGTACAACTCTCTATATGCAGGTTATATCCAATCGACACTTAGCTATTGCACACAGTAGTTCAGAATCCGTGCAATAGCTACATATTGTAGTACCATACTACTTACGGAATACAATAGAGTAAAAGAATTTTAATAGTATCATATTCAAGTTTTCAAACTTACAACTATTAAGAGTTTATCTATTTTTTTAATTTTAATCCTTTTCAAACAAATCTTGTAGTTAAAATATTTGGGTACTTGGCTTGAATATTGTAATAAGCTTCACGCTCTAGAAGAAAATGCTTCTCAGATTCAACTGCCCCTGCCATGTCAAAAATACAAACTCTTTCCTCATATTCTTTTCTAAGCCTTTTCAATCTACCTATTCCACATCAAAAATGATATGAACTAAATCCCTAATTGAATCAGAAAAACATTAAATCTCCAAAATATATTTAAACTTCCAAAAGTGGCATCACGCAAATTCACCGCCAGCAATTCACCACCAACAATTCACCCCCAACAATTCATCACCGTGACATATTCATCGCATATTCAATTCATCGCAGTGGTATAGTTACTGCATATACCTTTTTTATGCGTTCAACAAAATCTCCTTACTTTTTCTTTTTTGGATGCTCTTGGCCACTTAAATATTGAAAAATGTATACGTGATGAATATATCACGACGATGAATTGCTGGTGGTGAATTATATACGCAATAAATACGTCACAACACTGAATTACTGACAGTGAATTGTTAAAAATAAATTAAAGCCTCCAAAAATACATCCAAAATCTTATAAAATTAGATATTATACACAAGCATAATCCTATCATACACATTATTAATATTCTGCCCCTCCATATAAATGGATTTATGATAATGCAGTGTACCAGAATCTATGAGCATTTAAGGTTACACCAGTATCATATAATATTAGTATCATAGCTGGTGTCTGATAATCAACAGTTACTATATTTGCTTTTCTTTGGCAGTTCCCTATAAGGTAGTCGGTTCCCCAAATGAAACTTTCGGTGACAAGCCATGTGAAGGGCCCTACCATTTACATCGTCTGGAGGGTTGCTGAGCTGCTATGAGACAAAGGCTGCCATAGAAACATTTTTAATTGGCATGCCAGACCCAGGGTTGATTGTGAGAATTAATTTCTGAGAGAATATTTTCTACCACCTTGTCTATGATAATTCTCAATGAAAGATCTTAAGCAATCCAATTATGATGATTTACTATCCCCACAAAAAATAAATTGAGCATCTTTTGGCTACCCAATCATTTTTTCTTCACTGAAAAGTAAACACATATAGTTTTTAATTCCTTTTTGCACTGCCTTTTCGTGTATATATGTATATTATTCCAGTTTCCCTGAAATTTATGTGGGCCTTGTATACAGTGGGCTTCAAGGATAGAACTTCTTTTCAAGAGCATTATTCTGTGAGACTTAAAAGAAGTCAGAAAAGATCAAGGCTCTGTATGAAATTGAGCCATAGATATGTCCCCATTTTATTTTTCTACATTTACTTGATTGGTTGGTATGAACACTGAGATCTCATATGGTGCAGGAAGTACCACAAAGAGCATATCACTTCATGTCGGTAGTGGAGATTAGGTAAATACTTATATTTGCCTGTGGTCCCAAAAATCTTGGCTGCTCATTCTTGGCCCTTGCAACTCCTGCAGGTCAAATTCTGTACTTGGTCTTTGGACAATGCAATTAAAATCTTGGCTGCCCTTTGCAGTTCTTGTAGGTCAAGTTTTGTACATTTTTTTGGACAATGTAATGAAAACCTCATTGAATAAATCATTTCACATCTATGAAATTTTAGATATTATCTTTAATTTGATAATTTGAATCAATTTTTTTTATTATGTTTTAAAGATTGATTTTATTTAATATTATGATGGTGATTTAATCTGTATATTTATGTTATTTTTCATTTAGTTTTAAGTTTCTTTTGATATATAGATATATGGTATAATTATGTGTAAAGTTAAGTCTTTTATCCTATGCCACCTATCTATCCATTATGTATGCATCCTTATGCATTTATCCCATATTGCATTCATATGTTTACACGTTTCCATAAATTTGCCCAATTTACATATTTAGTAGACCCATACTTCTATGTGTGTGATTTTTGCATTGATTTAGCCCCTTTTTGTATGATTGAGGTGATTTCACAATCGCAAGGTTGATCATGTGCTCACCCACTTGACCACTTCAAATTCAAAATTAAAATTTTAAATTTGGGCCAACCCCTACCAAAAAATGTTCCCTCCAAGGGCTAACTAAACAAAACTTGAAAATTGTATTGTTATCCTTGAATTTGAGGGCATCTAATCCATTAATTTTAATCATCTAAAGATCTATGAACTATATTTGCATATTATTCGTGTGTTTTAGACTTCAATTAGGGAAATCAAATGAATATAGATTTGCACAATCATTCATAAGTGCATATGCATGACTCGAGATTATTGCTTTTGATTATTCATACAAATCTTCATTGTTGACTTAAGACAACATATCCCCTTATGACACACCAACTAAAATGTAGGGAAAGAGAAACCTTTGAGCTTTCACCTTAGGGTTTGACACCTTTCCCTAAATGTTTCATTTAAATAATGGAAGGGATGGAAATGGAATGGGAATGCAAAGATAGAATGGGGGCTTGATGGATTTGGACAAGGTATGTGATTGACTTATAGCCTGATAGGTGAGTCAACTAGCCCTTAACCAAATCTAAAAATGTCCTAAAGATGAAATGCAATGATCTAATTGACCTAATGATGTAAATAACCACTTAAACATAGAAACATCAAATCTGAAATGTCACAAGAAAAATTAGACTGTACAAGGATAGACTGAGAAGGACACTATGCACTTGTGGCATAAATTTCGGCCTGATTTTCGAGGATGTTTCCTTTGGGGGCACCACTGTCCTAGGAGGTCTTTTTCATATCTATTTTTGCAGTCTTCTAATGTCAGGTCTGCACTTCCATATCCTGTCTACAAACTTGTTGGATCACTGTCGAACATTTTTGTAATTGAGTTTTTCATGAGTTGCCAAGACTTAGGGTTTTGAATGCAACAATGAATAAATTATCTTCAAGCTTTCTTCAATATTCAAAATATCTAAAATCTGCACATTCACAAAGAGAGGAAATATTGTGTCATTTAGAGGCTTGCCTCAGTCAAACCCCGTGTAAGTGTTTCCACTTCCACAATGGCAATGCCAATGATAAATGGATAAATGATAGGAAGGAATGATGAAATCGCAAAGTGCTGCAATTCACCACCCTTCAATGGCTTCCTTGAAGGATTGAATTCATACACATAACCTCAAGATCTTGTATCTTGCTTGAATTCTTTGGAGACCTACAACAAGGGTTAGCCTTCACAAAACAACGATAACATGACAACATTAACTCACATACACTTTGACATGATCTTTGGATCTTGAATTGCTGCAATAAATTTTTTGATGGTTGCTCTTGACTTGTTGAATAATGCTCTTGATCTCAATACTTGCACTTAATACTCACTTTTGGCTAGATAATTTCACTTCTATGTTCAAATGATGCAATAACTAGGTATTTATATGCTATTATTCTAATTTTCTGACAGTCAACTTTAGACATTTGAATTTCAAATAATAAAATGTCGACATAGACATATTTGAATTTGGAGCCAAAATAAGGGGACATAGGCACCCTAGGAACTAGTGTCCTAGACCTATTTTTGAAAAATTAAAGTGTCGAGGACAAAGTATTAAATGAGAGCATTTTTTTTATGCTTGCAAATTGTCAAAAAATATTTAAAATAAGCTATGTAATATATAATATAAGAAATTAAGTGCTTAATTAGGTCCAACAACTTAAAGGGGAGAAAAACACATGTGAAATTATCAAGGGTGACAATTTACAATGCTACATTTAGCCCCCACTTTAGTGAGAGTATGAACTTACACTGACACTCATGCGAAAGTAAAAAATATATGTCAAGAGGGGTCCAATTGTACAAATGTTGATGAGATAGGATGACTAAGGATCAAGGGGGAGTGCATAAGCCCCCAAGATCCAAGATCCCATGGTGAACCAACATAGGCACAAAGTAACACACGTGTATGATATGCAACAAGACAACATACACAAATATACAATGTCTTGAAATCAAATGCAAAAAGGAGGGTATGGATAATCACTAGCAAGCTATGTTATGCAAGCACCCACACCAAAGGCATTTATGACTCACACAATAGAAAATTTTGATATTTGCTAGGTGAATCAAAAACAAGAAGGCACACGGGCTAGTGAAGTTCGATATTCACTAGGTGAGCCCCCAAGACAAGGTAGAAAAATGAGAAACACACTAGGTCTAGTGAAGTATGTTATTCACTAGGTGTTTACCCATGTCAACCATACCAAGAATTATACTCTTTGATAACTCTAATAAGGTGCTACAAAATGATCAAAATGTTATGCCAATGCAACACTATGTTCAATGCATATGAACAAAGTGAAGGAAAAAATGTCAATTTCAATATCAATGCATCACTAAGTTCAATGCATGTGAACAAAGTGAGGCAAATAATGCCAATGTATTCCCCCACTTTAAAGAAATTACAAAACACCATAATGTGAGAAATTACTTTAAAGTAGAAGATGATAAATGCCATGTAACAAAGGATCACAGGAGCTTATTTGGAAAGCCCTATGCTAACGATATGTTTCCAAATAAAGCTACATCATGAGAAGGAGTTTCCCCCAAATGCAATATAAAAAATAACATAGAATATGAACACATAAGGGATCCATGGATTTGGGGTAAGTATACGTCTTTGCTACAGTGATATAATAAAGCTCGGAACTGACATCATTCCCCAAATACTCATGGAAAAACAAACACAATGGAGGAATGACACATAGAGAGAGAAGATAAATAGCTTTTGGGCCAACATGGAAGAGACCTAAATATTTCAATATCTTGCATTGTCAGGCCAAAAGGAAAATACAAGACAAAAAGAAAAGACAAAGTTTATGACATATAGAAGAATGAAGACACAAATAGAGGAATGTTACAACAGGTTCATTTCCTTTGTATCCTTGTTCCAACGAAGCAACAAGGGTCATCCAAAGAAAACTCACAAACACAAAGGCATGCCAAGTAGCACAACACATGATATTACATAACATGCAAGCAAACACAAAGAGCATATTAAACAAACATAAAGTAGAACCACACATGCAAGTCGACCCAAATCAACTCATCTACATCCCAATCTTTCTCATCATATTGGGAGGGTGTACAACTAGCTAAATGGACTACAAAAAGTGTCGTAATAGGAGAATCTCTAGGTTCAACATGTGGTGGGTCACTCTCATTAGGAAGATTATCATGGTTGTCCCCATCTAAATTCATTTTCTTTGAAAATAGCACATTAAGCTCATTATGGACTTGTTCATCAACTTTAGCAATTTCATCTTCATTATCCAAATTAATCACAATAGGAGACTTTATGACAATAGTTGGTGTATGTTCCTATTTCACTTCATGTTTTAGTTCCATGTCTTGTTTTGGTAAAATTTGTAATTCTTCTTGAGTTGTTTGCATAGGTGTTGGATTATCATGCATTGTTTTATTCTTTTCTTCCAATTGACGAGTGATAGCACAACTCCTATGCCTACATTCTTTAGCATTTCAGTTTCTTTTTGCACAATTTTTAATTTATGATGGGGTAGGGGTAGGTTTCTCGACCATTGGTCTCTTTTCTTCCCTTAAGGGAGGAACTAAAGGAACCACTAGAGGTTGAGAAACCACTGTCTCTTTATGTCTATACACTTATTTTATCTTTGGAGGCACAAAAGGAATCATTTGATTGTCTCTTGGTATTTTATATGATATGGGTGGACGAATTGCAACATATTTACCTTGGTTACTTGAAAGGTTCTTTGCTTGAGGCATGGGTTCATCCACAACTGGTGGAGGAGGAGAAACAACCATGGCCTTGTCATTTTTCAAGAATATTGGTTAGAGATAACTATGTTATGTGCTTTTCCTTAAACTTTTATGACCTGAAAAAGAAATCCTCATGAGGTTTAGTCGGTTCCATAGGTTGAGGCCAAAATAAATCAAATGAAAAGTTCCCACAAGAAGAGAAAGGATCAAACCCACTATGATGCACTGTAAATATCTCATTTTCAAAGGGGAAATTTATGTATTTGTGAATAACCGGTGGGATGGAATTCATGGAGCATAGCCATGAGTAGCCTAGCTTCACACAAAATTGGTCCAACATTGGGATGATGGAGAATGATGCATCTAATTATTTCAGTCAAACCTTAAGAGGAAGAGTAGTCAAACCTATTGTAGGGTGAGCAAAACCATCATGATTTTTCAACCATGCTTTCGTTTGTTCATAAGAATATTGATAAAGCTCATGCACAAACAAGACCTCCCCAGTGATCACATTCTCTACACATACAATATCAATGGGTATTCCTTGTACAAGTTTTTCATTAATACACCTGGCGATATAGAGAGGACCACTAGGTGCATGTATGGATGTGTCACTATGGGTGAAAGCAATGTCGAGTAACACAGTGGTTTGTCCCTTATGAGGTTGAGCATCTATTAAAGCAACCATGCTATCTACTTCCTTCTCTTTTTTATTGTCATCATCATTCTTATCACCATTCATGTCATCACTCATTTCATCAATCTTATCAATATTCATCTCATCATTCTTAACATCACAAGCTTGCACAAAATTGGATGAATGGTTTGGCATTGGATTGGTAAAAATTTGTAAGTTGCAGTTATGTGGGGAAATAGACTTATTCCCTTGAACCTTAACACCACCCAACTGGATGTGATTAGAATCAATGAGGTCTTGAACTTGATGTTTAAGACACATGCATCATTTTGTATCATGTCCACTTGAGCGATGATATTGACATAAGGCATTTGGATTGTAACTTAGAGGTAGAGGTTTGGTCATGTCCATAGGTCTAATGGGAGACAATCGGATTAAATTCTTGTTCAAAATTTACAACATGATCAAATAGAGGGTGTCAAGTAACTAAGTAAATTGTCTCACATGATCTAAGTTGATACGGGGTTGAACTTATGGCAGCAACTTGAGGTTAAATGTGGTTGTTTGTTTGAGGTGTATGTAACTTGATAAAGTTCTTATTTTTCTTCTTGAATGGTTGATAGTTGTTTTGAGGAACGGATTTGGATTTCCCAATAGGAGTAAATGAAGATGCCTCTTCATATTGACTAACCAAATTTTGGTAATCTTGAAAGGTCTTACACAAGTGTATAAAGGATGGATATTTCATCAATAGGATTTAATTCCTTATGTCAGGTTGTAAATTTTCAATGAACACTCTTTGAACATTCGCATCAGGAAGAGTAAGATTGATTTGTGAGTAAATCAACTAATAGCACCCTATAAAGTGTGTCACTTTTTCATGTTTTCCTTGCTTGCATTGCACTAAATCAGTTAATGTAATTTTAGGTCCAATGTTGACTTGGAAATGTTGGAGGAATGCATCAACAAGTTCATTGAAGGAGTGGAATTAGTTATTCGGAAATTAAAAAAACCATTCTAAGGCTATGTCTTTCAATGACCTAGGAAAAAGTTTAGCCCAGAGTTTATCTTCAAAAATGAAGTCACTACATAGGTTGTATATGTCGATATGTGATTGCTAGGATTCCCTTTACCATTCTACTTGTCAAATCAAGGTATATCTATGTTTTGTGGCATTGGTGTTTTCAATATTTCAAGTGACAATGGGCTCCTTTTAACATATTGTAATGGTTTTCCATTTTGGTTTTGGTTCAAATTTCAGATTTGTTGTTGGAGTGAGGTTATGTTTTACAAAATTTGGTTGATGATGGAATCATTGGTTGATATGTTTTGGGAATGTGATGAATATGTTGGAATTGTGTATGTGCTTGGTGGGCTACTATCTTGCAAATTTATGAGAGGGGATGAAGCTTGCGATGTCACACGGGAAGAGCCAAAACCATAAGGATATCTAGGGGAAAGGTCTAATGTTGGAGTTATACCAATGCTTTGCTGTATTGTTGAAACGATAGTTGGATTTGTGTATGTGAGAATAGAGGCTATAGTTGTAGGGAGGGAAAATTAATTTCCTCCTTGACTTTGAGTGTATCCCAAAGCTTGAACATAACTAGCCATTATAGGGACATTATTATCAATTATATGGGCTAGTCTATGCAAAACCTCTAATCCTTGGTCATCATTAATTAGTTTACTCATGATATCTATTATAGGAATCATCGTACCATCTAGATATTTAGTACTCACAAAGTCTTGAAGTCTTTCTAAATATTTGTCAAATTGTTTTAGTTTGTATTCGAGAACATGGGCAACCATAGTCTCAACATTTGTGAAAATGGGTGATTGTAAGTTTGTCATTGGTATGGTAGAATTAGGGATAGAGTCCAAAATGGGTTGAGTATTGACAACACTTTGCATGAAAGAGTTGGAAGACTCAAGATCCACAATAGATGTAACAATAGTGTGAGATGCCATAAGTTTAGAACTGCGTCTCACTAAAGTATTGGAAATAGAACACCAGGTCATGAAACTCATACAAGTTTCAAAACACTAAGTGTACCCAAGATGAACACTAAATATTTAAATAGTCACAACAAAACACTCAAAAACAAAAATCAGAGAGCAAGAACAAACAAAAAACACAGAGACGGATGTGTGACAGAAATCTACGCCATAAAAGGTAGGACTATGGCACTCAGGGCACCTATGTCCTAGGTAGGTTTTTATGAAAAGTTCTACTATTTGTTATATTGTTTAGGGTTTTTGTGTTTATGTGCAAACAGGTCTGACAGTGAATACTTTTCCAAATTTTGCTCAATGTAAGGTAATTTAATTGAAAATGCAAGTATGCAAGAATATTGTGTTGGTTCCCCAAAACTGCAATCAACTTGAGTCCTAAAGGGGTGTCAAGCCTAATGGTCATATTCAAGGAGATATTTTTCCAACGAATGGGAGTTTGAATTTAAACCCTTTCTCCCCTAAACTTTGGGCTCTATGAAACTTGAGAGGGTGATCCCAATATTGTACTAACAGATACTTGTGTTCCAAAGCATCCAAAACACTATAAACAAATAATTCTCCTTCAATTATTAAATAGACATAATACCCTAAAGTTTTGGTTGACCTTCATGGTAATGTCTAATTTAAACATGAGAAATGTAAAGTATTAAATTCCACACACAATTACACTGAGATAGATAAGTAAATTTGATTTTAATTTGTGGTTTGATGCTAAATTAACTAGCTAAAATTAACATGAGTACTTCACTTATATTAGTGCATCATCCTTGGAACGGAGTCAATTCCAATACCTACACAACCCGATAACAATTTCATACATGGCATCAATTAAGCTTTTGAAGATATTGCATTACAACATTTCAACATTATATTCTCAACCACAATTTTTTACTACTATCCTAGTACTCAATTGACATAAACCTATAGCTTCACTCAAGCATTTACATTAATTCTTTAAATTAACAAGCAAGAACAAAACTACACATCCACTGGAAATCAATGGAGACAAATAAGATAACTCTTGATTATATTATTCATAGTTCATAAAATAAGTACATGTGAGAGAAAATGGCTTTGAATTTGAACCATTCTATATTATATTTCCAGTATTTCTATCAAAATTACATATGCATTAGCAAACTCGAACCTAAGACTTAACTCTAAAATTCTCAGTATTTCCTTTACAATGTTCTCTTTGTGATCAATTACAAAACAACAACCACCCTGTACTTCTAACCCTGAATTCCTTCTTATATAAATGAAGGAGAAAAACAAGCCTTAGGCCATAAAGTACACATGTCACTATTCAAATTAACTACTATAAAATGAATTCCCCCTTTACAGATATATTTTCGTCCTTATATGGAGGGAAATGTACATGAGATAAAATTTACTTTAATTTGTTGTTGCAGATCCGGTCCCACATTCCAAAAGGAATCTTCGAGTTGGCTTAACAATATCTATGTGCACCAAAAGTATGTCTACATACACCAAGTGAAACAAAAGGAAAGCATAAAAGAGATACAAAAGAAAAGACAAGGAACGTGTCCATGTCTGCAATCTTGTCATCAACTTCAAATATTGGAGAGAAGACTATATTATTCATACTTTAGAAAAATCCTAATCTATACTATTTCTAGGCTATGCATATACCTCTCTCATTTGTTATTCACCATGATTGCAGACTCAAAACTGAGATTACGTTCACCATCTCACAGCTGCAATTTAATCATCCTCATCTAGCACATCCAAATACTTATCTTTCCATGTTTGGAACTCTTCACTCATAGGCGAATTGAATGTCATAACCTTATTAGCCTTTTTCTTGTAAGGTAAGTATTTGGTGACCACCTGGTTTGCTTCTTTTTCAAACTCTGCTAAAATACACCCTGCAAATTCTTCCTTAGCATGTTCATGTCATTCCCCACACAAATTGTAGCAACTTGTTGGGAGATTACATCATTCATTTCATTTTCTAGTCTTGCAGGGTCTTGACACTGTCATCATCTTTCAATATGGGGGAAGGAGACAATGATGTGTTTCATGAAATTTCTTGATTAATTCTCTCATCTTCACCTCCAAAGGCTCAATATGTCCCCTGAACTCCTTGATTTCATTCACAATTTGGATGGTGGGATTAAAATTTTTAGGATAGTTAGTGTCATGTTTAGCTCCCACAAACATCATCCTTAACTCTTGGAATCTTGGGATCCATGTCTCCACGAGAGGGATTGCCCTCTCTTTATCAATGTCAAATTTATCAATCGCATCCTTCATGGCAGAGTAGTTGGCATGAATATTGTTTAGTCTATTATTTACCCCTCTATACAAAAGAAGTAGATGAAGTTGTAGCAATTCTGAAAATGGACTTTGATAGTCCTAGATTTGATAAATACATTGAAGAAGAAGAAAATAGTCTCTTATTGAAAGAAGAGATAAGAAAGTTAGAAAAATTATTTGAGGGATAAATGGTAGAAGAAAATGATGAAAAGAAAGAGGTTGCAACTGTTACATGCCTCTCTAAAGGAGGAAAATTTGCAACAATGAGCAAGGAGAAGAAAATAGAGGTAATTGTTGATTTATCAAAAAAATTCAATGTTGCAAATGAAGCTGATTTTTGTGAGGGTGAAATGGTAAAAGGAAGTGAAGAAAGAGAGATGGTAAGGTGCAGAAATAACAAGTTACAATCTGAAGTACATCAAGGTGTGATGACTTTTTTTGACATGGAAGAAGAAGAGGGTGAAGGAGAAATAGGTGAGAAAGATATGCAAATAGAATTCATTGATTTCAATGAATTTGTTAATTATAATTTGTGTGCAGGTGTTGAGAATGATAAAGTGGGATGGAAAGATGAACCATGGTACAACATTTTGAATTTCATGAGGGGAAGAAAGAGAGCAAAGATGAAGGAAGGAAGAGATAGGAAGTTTCAAAGTAAGGTGAAGAAGAAGAAAAAAGTGGATAAGGAAGAAGGATGGATGAAGAAAAAACACATGATCTACAAATGTTTATGAGTTCAACTCATGAAACATTTCTTTCTACCTGGGGTGTCTGATGCAGGAGCATCCTAGGTGAAAAAGCAATCAGCATCAACCAAAAAAAATTAAATTTTAAATTTTCATTTGTATTTCATGTTAGGAGGTTAACTTCATGTTAAGAGACTAATTTTAATAAGTTGAGAATAATTATATTTAATTAGATTAAAATCATCTTTGTTATGCAAGTTGGAAGTGGGGATAGTGGAGGTGTAATTGTATTTTTATTTTTTTTAAATATGAAAAAGAAAGTTAGGGCATTGAGATTGGGAGTTGCAAAATGGAATTAAAAATCATTTATTGATTTTTCTATTGTGGAAACAACTCATTATGAGGAGTTGTTCGTGACTTTTCCAAATGGGAGGGAAAGTTTGATTTTTGGGATTTTTGGAGAAGGGTTTTGGAGCAGGATTTGGGGCATTCATTTGTGGTTGTAGGTTTTGGAGGTTGAAGAGTTGGTTGTAGAATTTATCAAAAGGTTATTGAAGTGTTTTGTTGCAGGTTGAAATGGTTATTGCATCCATTAAAGGTTATTGTTGAAGTGTTTTTATGTTATTTTCAGATTATGTAAAGGGCATATGTTGATGCCCTTCAGTCATTTGTTGACTAAAAACTTTATTGTAATCAGATTTCTATATTGTGTAGACTTGTGTTACAAGTTTCAAATAAATTCATGAAATCGTGTTGCAGATTTTTCTTGCATTATTGTGGTTGTTTTGTTGAGAACCCCTCTTACATCAGTTGCAAGGTAACCGTCATACAAAGTGCATAAACTAGCAAGTTTTGTTTCTAGGTGACTAATATGATTCTAAAAAGTAGGCATGTGAAGTGCATAGGCTAATAAATTATATTGATAGATTACATGTGCTATCAAAAAGAAATCCCTATGAAGTGAATGGGCTAGCAAGGTTTGTTGTTAGATAGGCCATATGCTACCAACATCACAAGGAACATATCAATAATGTGATTGTTTATATATGTGTGGATGCATATGTGATTAGAATTCAATTCCCCCTTAATATAATATATAAATATTTTAAGGAAATGTGAAGGGGAATAAAGAAGAGAAGGGATACTTAGGAATGATGTGTTTCCCCAAAATAATTTTTCCATACCCCCATAGAATATTTATGAGGAAAAAAATGATGAAGAAGGTTGTGATTTTATTAAAAAGGAGGGAATATGGTTACACCTAAAATTATACCACCATGAGTGAAAAAAAGAAAAGAAATAAAGTTATGTGTGCCACATAAAATGTAACAATTTATAATAGAAAAATAGAGGTCTAAAGACCTCATGAGAAAATAGAAGAGAGCAATCTAAAGGTAGATTCAATATCAAATACTAGTGATAAGAATGGTAGAGGTAATCTCAAGGTGATGATAAGGGTGGTATCAATGCCATAACAAAGGAATGTCAATATAACAATATTTATGGTTCACATATTATAATAGAGGTGATATCAATTCCATAATAGAAATGGTATAGAAAGGAAGAAGAAGAATATTTATAGTGAAGAATTTACTAGATAGAGGTAAACCTCAATATCACATATCATGTAGAGAATTAAAAAGTGGATCAATAGAAGGAATAGTTATTACGCATGTATTAAGAATGTGTTTTATTTTCTCTTGTAAGGCTTATTTATTAGTGCAATTACCAAGCGCTCAATGATATGCACAAGAATAAATATTTTCAAGTGGATATGTTTAGGGTATTTCTTGTATGCATATGTAAGATATGTTCTTGATTAGGTGGAAGAGAGTAAGGTTGAACAATTTGAATGGGATTACAAATCCATGGAGGGGATTTAACTCTTTTTGACGTGGATAAGCCTATGTAATCCTTAAAAATGAGAAATTATAAAGACATTAGCCAATGGAGGGGGGAATGTGGACAAAGGAGAAGGTTGATAACCTAAACCCACAATAAAAAAGTGTGATGAAGGTTCCATAAGAACGTTAACTCCTTTTTCCATGCACCCAATATCATTCCATTGTATCCATGTTTAGAAATAATTTTGAATTCAATCACATAATTTGTCTCCAAGTCAAAAAGAGGGGGATCCTCATCACTAGCATTATCAAAATGAGATGTACAACCACATATTAGAGAAGTTTTAGCAGATTGGTAGAAGAAAAAGGATTGATTATACCATGATAATATTAGATGCATAGGACAACTGAGAGGTGGGGTGAATCAATTATATACTTTAAAACATCAAAAACCCTCATTAACATTCAGATAGATGCATTATCCCTTAAACCCTTATCCACCATTAAACCCTTGACATGCATTAACAGAATGTAAACATGTAAAGTAGTAATGCAAATACATCAAACACATAAGAACACCAGATTTACATGGAAAACCCAAGAAGGGAAAAACCATGGTGAGGATTAGCTCACTAATATATGAATTGCAACACCAAATACAATAAGGCTCACTGCCAATGGCTCGCTGCCAAAGGACTCACTACCCAAAAGAAAGAATACTAAACGAAGGAGTGTCTCACTACCAATTTTAACTACTAACAATGCATCTCTCATATGCCCAAGGTATAGTTCCATTGAAGCACAAACAACTCATCAAACAAACTGAAATGTAGACACCTTTTGCTCACTACATTAGGAAGTCATAGGCCCATTAAAGCTCACACTCAGATAAATACACTTAATCACTTTCAAATATATCACATTACACACTCTAATCTTAATCCACACAATAATTATCCTCTCATTTATACCATTCGCAACCTAAAACAATCTCAATTAGGTCGACCTTAAGGAAATGTATACACCTCAAACGTGCAACACCAAATAGGTCAACACCAAACACTTACACTATAAATAAGTGAATCCAAACCATGCCAATACTTAATTGGGACTAGCATGCTTCTCAAAACTTCTTCAAACAATAATTATCCTCCACAATTAGTGTTAGGATGCCAGGTCATCCAAACCTGAACTAACACTAACAAGCAACTCCAAACACACCTCTTAAGGTCTAGAAACATTTCGCAAACCACACAAAAACACTCCACAATATCCATACAATATCTCATAATATTTCAGCATCATCAAAATATTTTGCACAACTACTGCAACCACCTGAAACTCTAAAACACCTTCATTTTGTGCAACCAGACATATTGGCACTAACATCCAACACACCAGACAACTTTGCAAAACAACTTAGCTCTTGAAACTTCAAAGTAAGATAGATACAAACAATATAAGCATGTTCCCAAATCCATAACACAAAAACCTTTACTGCATATAAATGTGAAGCAATCACATTTCTCCTAAACACCCTGTTTCACCAGACAAACATACTATCAAACACATCTTTCACTATGGTACAATTCAAAACCTAAAACTCTAGATATGACACCTCTGGAAACCTTTGATCATCGCATCCAAACCACATGAGCATATATTCAATCATGAAGAAATGTGGAGCAAAACACTGAACACCACTCTGTCACATTAAACTCTCTTTTATTCAAATTTTCTCAAAAGCACTTGGAAACCAAGTGAACCAACTTCATCAAAAACATTACTAACATCTCTGTAACACATATACAACATTTGCAACATGCAACACTTTCCAAATACAACAATCTCCTCAAACGCAAGTCAGTCCAATAACCTCTACAACTATACTAAAGTAGGACATTAATGACAACACCAATATGTGTTGACATCAATACCAACAATTCTAGACGCATCATCAATACCAGTAGCATTCCAACACTCTCTTTATACAAAGGGTTGACATCAATAACAACACCCAAGAAACTCACAAACAACTCAAGCTTCCAATATTTGTGTTACATCTCGTTTCTTAGTTACTAGGTTACTTTTACCTTCATGAGTAAAAATGATGTTAAATGTAAATCAAGACCTTAAAATGTTTAATAGGTGAATGAAATGTTGAAATGTGCATTAATATGTTATTTATTTTGAAGGAATGATTATGTTTTATACTGTTGTAAAATGCGATGAACGAATATGTATTGCAATGTGAATACTTTAATGCTTTGTTGATGCAAATGAATTTCATGTGAATGGCTAACTACTGTTGTGATGCACTAAGTTGGATGTAGGAACAGATTCAAACCTCTAGAAGAGAGGGGGAGTATCACTCAGGAGAATAACTTGGTCTGGTAACCCTTAATGAGCCTAATTGAGCATACACACACTCACATCCTAGTTTGATCAAGTTGAGTTAAGAATAGTTGGGAAATAGTAAGTAAACCCTTGGTCATAGTTTGGGGATGATTTGGATGACTTTGGTTTTAGTCTTTAGTTTCTTGGTTGTTCTTGGTTTGAATTAAAGTGACTGAGTCTCTGTATTGGGTATATACATGTTTACACATAAAAGTAATTTTAGTATCTTGAATTGATTAAGATTTGTATGAATATCTCGAATTGCTATATATATGTATATATATCGATGAAGTCAATAATAAGGTAAGGAATATATGTGTGTGTGTGTATAGGTTTGATATATATATACATTAATCTTTATATAAATAGATTAAAGTATATGCATAGTTTAAATGAGTATTATATTTATATGTGTATTAATATATATATATATATATATATATCATTATCTTTGAAAAAGGAAATTGTATATTATATTTATAATAATATATTATTATTTTAATAAAATTATATATATATATTCTAATATATGTTATATATTTGATTGGCAAAATGCATTTAATAAACACGTGAAAATATATATATATTTTTAAAGTATTATAAAAGTAAACCTCAACGCATATATAATGTGTTGTTACATGAACAAATTTTAAGCATAAAGGTTGCGCTAAAACTAAGATGGTAAAGTGCTAAGTGACATTAGAAGCATATATTCATGAAAACATATTGAATGCATGTCATAAAAGTTGTGATGGAGGGAGCACATTTGCATGTGCCAAGTATTAAATAATGAAAGACTTTAAGCCACGTAGAAACAAGGCGTAGGAATAAGTAACTGTTGCAGTTTGTCAAGTGCATAAGCCAGCATTTTATTGATGTTGACCAGCACATCAAAAGTGCATGATAATGAGTTTAAACTAGCACATGAGTTAGTTTTAAACCAATGCAAGAATAAGACCAAGTTAGTGCATAAAGTAATAATGTTACCATATACAACGTGCATATTATTTCTAAGTTTGTTAAGCACTGAAGAGAGGCATTTTAACGTATTAAAGTTGTTGATATTTCAACCACGCTCAGCTCAAAATAAGTATGTTGACTTAGTCAATGTAAAGATGGCAGAAGTTTGTAAGGGTAGTCAACTTGCAAATCAAATATTAAAATTGTCGTAATACATTGTTGTTCCTTGACTCAGTAAAAGAGTCATGTTGTCACAAGAAAGGAGTCAACTCATCCATTCTATGAAATTGAAAATAAGAGGACTGTTATGTGTTGCAATCTAAAAGTTTAAATAAGCCACATATCGTTCCAAATGAGTTGAGTCAATGCATTTTGGTTTGTTGTTAGAGTGGTGTCCCAGATTTAATAGCAAGTTTATAGCATTGAGTTTCTCATATTTTTGGTATAAATAGGAGTAGCTTCTTTACCATTTGTTACATTCATTCACTCATTCATTTTGATTTCTTCTTGTTTGTAATTCTGCTATAAGTTTTTTGTGTGAGAGAGTTACTAAGTGTTAGTGATGAAAGAGAGTTGTTATTGGGTATTTGCAAATTGATGAGAGTTTTTGTGAGAAGTTGGGATTGGAAGATTAGTTTTTTATAGAAGGATAATCAAGCGTGATCGTGGGATTGAGATTAGGAGCTAATATCTTTGTGGAAGCTATAAATTTCAGGCATGCTAGATTGATTTATTTATTCTTTATGCTGAAATCATTTATGTATGCAAGTTTTTGAGAAAAGATGTATTATATGTTGTGAAGAACTTGTTTGTTTGGTCTTTTGATTATTCTTATTTTAAAGAGCTTGCATAATCCTTGTGTGATTTATGATAAAACCTTAATGGTTGATGCCATATATATTTATTCTTTGTGATGAATTTTGTGTGGTTATATAAGATAATCATAGGGCATTAGCTTAAATACCTAAATTGTCTTAGATTACATATATACTTCATAGGTTGTGAAGTATGGGAAATAGTATTACAAAGAGGTGCTATCTTGAAATTGTTAGCTTATGATTCTAGGTAAACCTTTGTGGACAATGAGGTTACTAATACAATGGGAATGATAGCACGATAAACCTATTATCATTAATAGGTTGTGATGTTAAGAAAATCATGTTGATAGTCCATACTTGATTCATTACTCATATCTCCTTGAAAATAGGAAGGGAGTCTTTTCCTTGGGGTTAGGGTGTATACTTGATTGTTATATCAATATTCAACAATAGGGTTGAGGAATGTATTTTTTGATTATGCTATAATCATATATCTGATTAGGAGTCTATTCCTATTCACGAAATTCTAGGAAAGGACTCACGTTTCGACAACCCAAAGTCATATTGAGAAGAGAAATTGTAGGTGCGTAAGCACAAAATTCTCTCAAGTTAATGCCCTCTAGATTAAATATACAAATGTAGTGGACAATAAACACGTGAATATTTGAGTCATATGAATGTAGAGGTTTTAAGATTGTTTATGATCACTTGATTTGTTGATTATACTCTTGAATGGAGTCATTTATTGATGAGATCATACCTTTTGAAATGGAGTCATTTAACGTTATGACGTTATAATTACCTGGGTGGTAAATGAGGTTATTCTTGGGGTTAGAAAATCCGTGGGAAAGGGAGTAACCTAGTTGGTTTCTTATTATGTTGGAATGTATGGTTAGCTTGGTTATACCTAGGGTTGGAATAATCCATGGGAAAGGGTGTAACCTAGTTAGTCAAGTTTGTTAGAACTTGGTTATTCCTAGGGTTAGGATAATCCATGGGAAAGGGAGTAACCTTGTTGGACAGTTGTTATGTTTGTGAATGGTCAATACCAATTTGAGCTAAAGAGTGGGTGAACGGATGACTTGCACTCAAAATACTGGGTATTGAATACTTTGGCCAAAGTAGTGTAAGTAGCCACTATTTACACTGTCAGTTCACTGTGATCCATATTGCATTCTAGGCAGGGAAGTCATATATGTAGATTGTAGCCAATGTATGGTAGCTCTAGATATGCAGGACACAACACTATGCTTAGGAAGGCTAGGATTATGGGGTTAACAAACCAATCTCTTCATCTAAGGGTAGGTCCATCTTAATAGTTAGGTAGATGTGTGGAGGACTGCAGTAAGCCCGTGGTTGGCAAAAAAGTGCTTGAGTGATTCTCTCCCTCATACAGTTGGTGGTCGGGATTTGAGGATGTAGCACCACTTAATGGGAACATCTAGGAGGTGTGCACCAACATTGGTGTTAGGGTTTAGGTAGATCGGAGCAATAAACATTAACAATTATATGCAGATTAAATAACCCAGAAATAACAATGAAGAATAACACAAAAGACATCAACACAGAATTTTAACGTGGTTCACCCAATATGGGCTACATCCACAGATACTCATCCACCCAATGATTTTATTATCTAGTGCAAAATAGATTACAATCTCGTGAATGACCACCCACAACTTACATCCCAGCCACTTATAACAAGCCTTTTGGAAGCTTCTAGAATTATGGTTTTTCAAAGTAGTTTTTCATTTGTCGATTAACAAAAATTAACTACCAACCCCTTGACATACAAAAAAGGCAAAAAAAAAAATTGGGGCTACGCCCCTGAACCCCCGTTCGGGGCCGAGTGTACAATATTTAAATGATCAGTTGCCACATACCAACAATTCGGGACATCTAGATCATTGTATTCTAATTTTATATCTATTCCATTAAGCTCATGGAAGCTATGTATGTAAACATGTATCTCTATTCTTATTGAGAAATTGTAAATTGGAAAAATGTTATCATTACATGGGATTATGTAATAGATAATCATTACTTGGAAATTATGTAAAGCACTTTATGAAAATGCAATGGAAATTTGAAATGGGATTAGTTTCGAATATGCATCTTTTATTATTGAAATGCAGTTGGAGTTTGGAATGGGTTTATTCCAAATGTGCATCTTATTATTGAATTACAAAAGAAAAAAATTATTGCTAAATTTGTTCACATGTGAGTTAAAACATGGTAAAATTCAATGGGTAGAACAATTGGGTTTGTTACAATCTCCAAACTTCCAATAGATAATACCAATCTATGTTCTATGGAGGGATTTTAAAGTGAGCAAGGTCGACCTTATATGCACTAGGTTAAGAAGGGGTGAATTCTAAGGAGCCCTGATAATAACCAAGACATGCATTGGAAGTAGAAGAAAGAGAAATATCATAAAGAAAGGGTGATGATGGTATATGTGGTTTTGGTGTAGGAGAAGGTAAAAAAAGATGTATAAGAAATATTTTCATGACCCAATTCATCTTGTTGAAAATATTAAAAGAGATTAGGGTCAACCTTTATTGAGAATGTTTTACCATCATGAATGAACTTAATATATTGATCCAAGGTAGAAGGAACTTCACCCATGGTATGAATCCATATTCTATAGAAAAGGAGGTTGTAAGAAGACTCCATAGCATGACATGGACCATAGAAGGTAATATGACAAGACATGACTCAATAGGCAATGTGATAATGTCTAGATTTAAGCAATTGGCATTATCAAAACCCTTACTAGAAAATTTTATTTTCTAGAAATAGAATTAGCGTCAACATTAATATGATTAAGGAATTCTAAACTATAGTTATTTATACTAGAACCATTTCCAATAATAGTTCACTTAATCCTTATCAACTTAATGCTAATGATGATCATAAGAGGGTTCTTTTATTTCTAAACTTCAAGAGAAAGAAATTCATATTGGAGAAAAGTGATATCAAATTTATTTGTATAAGTGCACTCAAGAAGAGTGGTCACATTAATATTCTTTATGGAAGGTGAAATGGATATCTTTTGTAAGGACCACTAAAGGAAAATATGATAACAAAGTGGTTTTTTTTATCAATTCTCAAAGGGAGATCTTAGCTTTAGTATTTTGGAGTTCATCAATAAGATCATAATCTTTGGTGTTCTTCATAGGAAGACAAGGAGTTGATGGAAGAATGGTAGGTGATGGAGGAAAATAAATAAGAATAGGAGTAACCTATCTTTTTCAAGTGTTAAATGTGTGAGCTATCTCATGGTACTTAGTAGGCACAAGACTATTAAACTTTATAGAGTGAGCAAAGCAGGTTTAAAAGTTAGAAGATTAGGGACTATCAAGGATGCCCTAAATAGTGATATGGAATGAGAAGGTGTGGTAAAATTAAAGTAACCCATGTAAACTTATTTTGAAATAACCAAAGAAGATACATTTTGAATGATAATGGGCTTGTCAAGATTCACCCTAGCAGGTAGGATAAGTCTATTCACAAAGGATGCATTAACTGAGATATTTTATATGTTAGGAATGAATGATGTAGAAGAAGAAATAGAAAGAATGGACTCGAAATATGTATATATAAGATACAATGTGAGATGAGAGTCTACTACTTATAATGCTTCATCCGTAAAGGGGGGAGCATTAGCATGAAGAGTAGGTAAAGTGATGTTAAGAAAATGATCGATGATGTCATCATCCCCTAAAATTTCCTTAGAAGTGGTAAGATTTTGAGGAGAGAGATCAAGAGAATAAAGTGACATAGAAAGAACTAAGTCTATATTCCATGCATGGAATGGGACATCCTCATATCAAACATTCTAAGCAAAGCTAGAAAGTGATGTAAGGAAAGAAGATAAGATATTAACTTTGAAAGATAAAAGGAGAAGGTTAAGAAAGGTGTAGACAAAGGTGGCCAAAGTTGTTGTATTTCTCCTTTACGACTATGGAACAAGGTTTGAGATAGTGAACTAAAAAAAATGAGGAAACATTTTTTTGTTTTCGTTTTAGGAAGAAAAAAGGAGAGAAATTTTTTTGTTGTAAATTGGTGGATTCACCAAAATTTAATATAGAAAAAGTGATACCTTTAAATTTTTCCTTGAATATTAAGCTTGATTGCACAAAAATGAGAAACACACATAGTAGAAACTCTTGGTATGGTGGAAAATTAAACGTTTACATAAATGATAAATAAATGACAAGAGGAAAAGGAAAAGGAAGTGAAAACCCCCATTTGAAGAACTCCAAATGAAAACTTATAAGCTAAGAAGAGAGGAAATATTGAGGGTTACTAGGAGATTTCCATGAATGGTCAAGCCCCTATTTTGGTTTTTTGACCTCAACAGGTGGCCGAGATGAAGATTAAAATAGTGTGTGATTTTATTCTGTGTCTAGGAAGGTAAAATCAATGAAAAATATCTAAATACAACTCCCAACTCTACAAGGAGTATAAACTAGTTTGTGTGAGTGATAATGACTAAAAAGAAATGGAGATCCCAAGGTGTTAAGTACAAAAATAAAGGATTCAACAGTAATATAGGAAATAAATGAGAAGACAAGAAAAAATAAACAAAACAATACCACCTCAAGAGCTTGAAGAAACTAAGGGAGATAAGATTGTTGTAAAATGCTACTAAAACCTTCAAGGAGAGTGTTGAAAAAATGTTGGAGTGCTCGTATGAGAGTAACAATTTCAAACAGTATTGCAAGAAGTTGAAAATCACTAGTAAGAGCTTGAAAAAATGTGAAAACTTGATAGAATGAAAATTTCAATGAGATAGGAGAATTCAAAACAAGATAATGGGAGGTAAAATTAGTGATTCCATGAGTTGGAGAGTCATTTAAATTTATTCTTGAGTGGATACCATCGACATGGACAATTAGTAGGTGGTAAAACATTCAAAAAGAGCTATTGAATGATTAAATATCACAAGATTTTAGTGTGTCACATAGACATTTGTACATCACATGGACATCTATGCATCACACTAGCATCCAAATAATGTTGACTCTTGAAAAGGCCAAACATTAGGAAATTACAAGGCTAACACAACTGAAACATGGTTTTACACAAGAGTGGCCATAGAAGGCATGATCTTGGAACCATGGATAGAAAATACTAAGGCAAGGGCCAAACGAGCCTAAAAAAATTCTAGGGGAATTAGACACCAAAGTGAGTTCAAAATGTAAAGTGAAATTTCAAGGTTATGCATTTTTTAATGTTAGAACCAAAAATAAGCATACGAGACATTATAGCACTCCACAACATGATAGTACAAATAACAACAATCATCGAATTCATACGACATCAAATTAAGACATATACCTCTACTCATCACAAGATCACATTACAAGACTCCCTAGTGTACTTTAACCATCACTAGGATCCATTTCCAAAGAATTCTCTACAACTCACTTACATAAGAATGAAGGAAATTTGTATCATCAATAAAGCATGCCACCTCAACAAGTATCAATATGCATGCTTACAAACAAGTCATAAGACTTTGGCACAAATATTTTCTAGTGATGAAGGTTATTTTAAATATATAAAGCATTGACCATAACCCTCTACCCTTGAGAGAACTAATAACTAGTGTCATGTTACATGTATATTAAAAGAAGAGTAATCCTAACTCCCTAGCAAAACATATCTCAAAGAACAATGACCTCCTATGTGTTAGAATAAGTATAGAAAATAATACTAAGATTCATCATCCATGACCATGGATATCCAACCTCTCTTCAAATACACTAGATCCTCAAGGGACTCAGATGTATTTGTAACATACGATAGAGTTACAACATAGGTCACACACTAAACATACAATAGACCAAACTAGTCACAAATCTCACATAAGAGATAATTCTTACTAAACTATATTGAAAGAAGTTAGGTGCCAACTAGGACTATTATCTTATGGAACCAAATAAATATTTTATCATATACAAAATTATTTATTGTTCAATGATAGATAATGATATCAAAAATAGGATCTATAGACCATTCTAAAACAATACAAAAATAAACTACCAAATTTCTAAAATAACCAAGTGTATGCTTGGCAAGTAGATGTGATGGTAATTTAGGTGGTCAAGCTTGGGATCTAGGGTAGCACTCTAGGTACCCCGCAAGACCAATCTATCACTCTTGGTCACAAGTAGTGCCCAAGGTTGAACAAATAGCATAGGGGGTGATGATAAAAAAAAATTCAAAAGGCAATTTCTTAGACTTGAGCACTAGAAAGTTTCCCTGACACTTTTTAACCCAAAAATCATGACTGGATTACATAGAAATGGGAAATAGAAAAATAAAAATTCATGCACTTGCAAGAAAAAAAATAATAAATTTGATAATTCAATTTCACTCAAATTTTCCATTTGAAAAATTTAACATCTCCTAACATCAAATTGACAATTTGTAAACCCATGAACCCCTCAAATTTAGTAAAATCCATTTTAACATGTTTTTCCCAGTTTCCACTTTTTCATCAATTCTCACAAAACCTCTTAATAAGAAGTGAATAGAAAATTAGAAAATCATGGCAGAGCATGGAAATCCAATTTAGATTCCTTTCCCAATCACAACTTGATTAATTTTATCAATTCCTAAGTTTCCAATTTCAAATCTTGTACTTCTCTACACTCTTCTATGCAAAATTTTACCATAGCTCGGCTATAATTTCAATTCCGACATTCAATTAGCAAAATCATATTTCTAATCATTTCAATTTCCTCTAATTCATTTACTACAATGTTTATAAGGTTTCCTTAGATTGAGTTATTTCAAAAACTAGGTTTCAAGTTAATCGCTTTCTAATTTCAATAATAAATACAAGCATAGATTACACAAAATCAATCCATATATTCAAACAAAAAATCAAGCGAGACCCTAATTTAAATTTAATCCAAAATTAAGTGTAACTTTACAAGTATTCAGTACATAGATACAAACCTCTTCGATGCACAATTGATAGCCTCGTTGAGCAATGTTAAACCTTTCAATCCCATTATCTAATGGAATTGAAATCCTTCAATGACCTCTCCAAAATTCTCAAAACTAAAATCAGCAAAAATTGAGTGTGTGCAAAAGTATGTCTTCTCTATTGAATATTATTTTTATCAAATATTTTTTGTTCAAATGCTTTCAAAATCCTAATTAGAAACCCTAAATAAAGAAATAATAAATATATTCTCGAACTCAAAAAATTTAATAAAATATTATAATTAAAGTCTTACATAATTCTCAACTAAAGCGAATCCAAAATTAAAACAAATCTTTATCACAAATCCAATTATGGCATGTGCATTTACTTTTAAAACATAAATAATTAGCTTTATTATATTTATCAATTGAATAATCCTATAATTAAAATATACACAATTAATAGAATTTAATATTATAACTTGCAAATCAATTTCAACTTTACTATATTTATTTTAAAACATCCTAATTATTTCAAAAAATGTTTATTATATTTTATTAATCGATCCAAATTAAATAAGGCCATAATTGATTAGTACTTCTTGTAGATTTTTTCGTCACACCAAAAGCACATACTAGTGGTGGAGAGGGATCTCATCGTCGATATATTCTATATAACGATAAAATTGGATACAACCACATACCATGTGGGATTCGTACCCACTGCGTACCACATCAATAAGTCGAGCTTATGTAGACGAAGGATCGAGGGCTCGAGGGACTCGAACCGATGACTTGCGCTCTGATACCATGTAGATTGTGTTTGTCACACCAAAAGCATGTACTAGTGGTGGAGAGGGATCTCATCGTCGATATAGTCGCTATGCCAACACTTCTAAGTAATATAATTATCTTATTTAATTATTTCAAACAAAGTATCAATGCATAATCTTGGATTATAGTTTTATCTCTTTATGGACCATAATAGCATTTGTAGAGAATAATAACAACTTAAACTAATATTGAATATTCAAATTTATAATTAGATTTAAACAAACACAAGTGCACTCAAAGATACATGAAGCAATAATGGTAGTCTCATATAGAATAATCAACCATTAAGTACCAAGAACCGACGTCCAAACCACAATGAGAATGAAAAATAGTAAGTCCAAACATCTACAAGAGGTTCAAATATGGATTATTACAATTACTTTGCTCCATGATTATATGTTTACATATTCTTTTTGTGGAGCGTGATAGTAACATGTTTAATTCTAATTATATTCTACCTTTGAGCACATTTCCTTCACATGATCTATTTCATACTACATCTACTATGAAGGTTAGAAATGTTACACTTATACCTTCCACTCCTATAGACACATCATTTGATGAAGGTAAATATCATAACATTGAAACTTATGACTCTTTCCACATGCCATGATGATTTTGTGATGTGGTACCTTCTATTAAATGGTGGTGTGTTTCATGATGATCATTCAAGTCTACACCTCATGTAAACCCTATGGATATTCATGATAATTTTTCAAATAGTGATACCTCCCATAATGATGGCATACATAGTGATGACGTTTGATTAGCCTCTAATGACAATATTCATGTTTCATTGCTTTTTCCTAAATTGTATCATGATATTATGTGTCTTGTTGAGGATTTATTACATAATGATAGTTCTATGGATGCCTCTTTGCATATAAATTATTTTTACTTGCTAATTATGAACATTTAGATGCTGAGATCTTACTTATAAGTGAGTTTAGATTATACTTGAGTGATAAATCTTTGCAATGGTCTAACACATCTTGTTTACTTTATACTTCCTTCACAAATTTGGTTCATGCTTTCATTGACTATTTCTCTAACCTTAGTTAACATGAGGATGGTATAGACTGAACAATGTTTGCTCATGATTTATCTTTTGATCATGTGGCTTATACATATGCTAAACCTACTTCTCATCATACACAAATATTCTAAGTATAGAGGTATTGTATTCAACATAAAGTTCAAGAATTTATCGACAAAGGGAAATTAAACACTAGGTATAATTATGAAAATAAAACACACTCACTTGATAAGATAAATAATTGGGATTTAAATCATGTCTTCAAAGGTTAGTCTTGTTCACTATAACATGCCCTATAGTGAAATTACACATGACATAAAAGAGAAACCCTTGATCTAAAAAATGAATTCATTAATTAGATATCTTTATTATATCTTTTTACTTAATAACATTTTGTCACATTTTGGACTTTTGTTCTTTCCTTTTTTGGTTTTATATTTGCATGTTCCTAATTTGCATGTGAATTATGCAAAGACACCTTTATTGGTACATATCAAAAGTGGCTTTGAACATATAATAGATATTCATCTTTACATCCCATGGAGAACATATAGCAAAGGTAAAATTTACATGATGACACCTTGCAGGGTCCATTACTTTATATGGACCCCTAGCAATGCCATTTGATGTTTAAATATTTACTTTTCGAGGATAATTTTGGATGCTATATACTTATGCATTATCATTTTAGCATTCATTGTACATCTCTAAAGTATAGGCAAAATGTAATACTAAAATTTGCATGCTCATATCATTTCTATCTGGTTTTGAACCCATTTTGATGAAAGTGTCCTAATACATAAAAATATTAACAAATGACATAATTTTGTACAAAGTCAAGCCGCTTGTCCTATTCCGCTTGACTATCCATTACACGCATCCCTATACATTTACACTCTTAACTCATTCATATACAATCACCCTATTCACTTTCTTTATTACACTCATTATATGCCCATACCTTCATGTACTTAATTGTCACATTGAGTTGGCCCATTTTTATGTTTCAAGTGACTTTTGTAGTCACGAGGATGATCCTATGTTGGTAGACTTGACCCTTTCAAATTCAAAATTAAAATTTCAAATTTGGTTTCTCCCAACTAAACACAAACATGTGAAACTTATTGGTATGTCCTTGAATTTAAAGACATTAAACTTATTCATTTTAATCATCCAAATATTTGAGAGTTATATTCACATTCCATTTACATTTTAGGTTCAATAAAAATATTCCAGATCTGCGCAATCACTCCTCCGAGCATATCCATAACTGAAAATTGTTCTTTTCAATCAATTGTACACATTTTCATAGGTTGACCTAGAAGAACGTGTCCCTTTGTGACATATTGACAGTCCTACCAAGGTATTTCTAAATATCTCCTTTTAAAATATCAAGAAAGGAAAAACTAAGGCAAATCAAATAAAATGCAAGATTGCACTATTCGCAAAATCAAATCCCCAAGTGAAGGACATATCCATGGTCTTGGTTTTATCCTAATGTACAAACTCAACCCTGACAGTTAAAATTGGATTATTTTGATTTCGAGAGAAACAAATGTCTAAAATACTTTGTTCCAAATGCCAAGACATATTAGATTCAATGCAACATAAGATCTTGTGAACATCTCCAATCATAAAACTTAAATACAATTGTTTCTATTTACATTCCTACATTTAATTGTAAAAATCATCAGATTATCATTCCTAGCTTAACATTCATTACTTAGTCTTATGTTTTCCTTTGAAGTATATGGGCATTTTTTATTTAATGCATTGGCTTTTGGCTCAAACTTATTAGGATTCATTCTCCTAAGGTCCTCCACATGAACTTAAAAATGAGATTAAGATGTGTGAGGACCTAAAAAAAGCTCTCTTTGCAGCTATTCTTGTACCGCCAGTTTGGATGGGTTAGCATACTACGTTCAATCACAGAATGATTCTATTTCTATATAATACGTGTTGCAGGACAGATCATCGATAAGTTCAGGTGAAGATAAGGTCACATGGACTGCCCCACCATAACTTAACTGAGAACCAGATTAAGGCAATATTGACTAAGTGAAATAATCTACTGATTATACCCCTGATATAGGTCCCACGCTTATTAGGGACAAGGTAGAAAAGCAGAAAGGCAGCTCTTCTGTCATTTTCAGTGCACATGCCATCTCTCCAACCTTCAAATAAACTATTTCAGCCACCAAATTATTGCAACATGCAGCACTAGGTAGATGTACTTTGCTACATTTTTAGGCTAGAGTATGATTACCATTAAAACCTCCTAAAATATATCAAAGAAACCAGGCAGGAGCATATGAATGAGAACCGCCCGGTTCCATCATGCTCATGTAATCAAATGAAGATTGTATACAACTACTAATGAAAGCTATATAAAACTAAATAGCAGTTATAAACAAACTGTACTCTTCCATTATCCATGATCTCCTATATTTGCAGCGAAGGCCATCCAATTTGGTATAACCCAATGAATTCTAACTTCCACACTAGGGTCATAACTGTAACATATAGTTTTAGATACTTCCTCCTGCACACCTAGTTTATTCAACTGTGGGAATTATGCTCTCAAAGTATAAAAAGTCAAACCATAAAAAGCTACGCAGAGATAAAATTCCAAAACAAAGCAAACAAGCTAAAGTAGGAAAACTTCTTTGAAACAGGACATTTAGCTTCTGTGCCAATCGGGCAGTCAAATAAAGATTTACAGACAACCCAACAACCTTAATGTTGAAAACATTATAGGTTAAGATCTAGTGATTTCGAATAGAGGTGTATTGCATTTTATGGATTGTCCTGTTTATGCTACTACATCCGTACACGCATTACAGAGCATTATGTATCTACCAACCAAAAATTGGATGCTTTCAACAAGAAAATGGTTTAGACAGGGGCTAAAGGTTATAGGGTGTTTTCACTAATTCATGATAACAAAAACTTTCTTTCATTTCTCTTTTTCTGATGATGGATCGAAATGTTGATTCTGAAAAAAGTTTGAAAACCAAATCTAAAGATATACCAAACTAATTCAATGCATAAAAATAACTTTTTTGTGATATTGCTATTAGAATTCAACGCCATGGATCCAGATTCATGATTGTTCATAAACACACCCCAAATCTCCAAACCCAATTTATATTTTTTTAAATTACTCTCCAGAATTTAGATTGATGGACTTTCTTCTTTGTAAATAACCAGCCTAATACTCTCTTTAGAATTTAAGTTTGTGAGAGTTACCCTTTGCTAATAAACAGCAGATATTGGCCCCCAGAACATCCTAAAACCATAATTCAATCGTAACTGAGGATCGGAAGCATTAATTCAGAGCCAATATTTGTAATTCGTTTGATTTTTTAGTCCTTTATGGGATTCTCTCTTTGTTAATAACACACCTATATTGCCCCCCCAGAACATTAATCTATAACCACGATTCATTGTCAGAAATTATCTGGTACTCTTTACATATTAGTTTTGTGGGGATTTATTCTTCGTTAATAACTAGCCTATATTGACCCCCAGAAAGTAAATCTATTGATGGCTAGAATCTACATCCGATCCAAAACATAAGTTGACAGCCGTAATTAATGGCACGAAATATACATCACCATAAAAGCTTGACATCCTGGAAGGGCAAAAGTTAACGAGGCTTCCAGTTTCTGATTTAACTTCTAGAGAAAATGTCACACCATCATAATAGCTTGAAAGCAAACACCATCAATCCCATATTTCAGATTCTTCTCAATCAGTAAAGAAGAAAATACTTATCAATTATCCTAAAGCAATACTAATCAATTATCCCCTAAAGCACTGAAGATTTATTCTAGATAACCAAGACAGCCAGATACCACCCAGGTTCATCCGTAACAGTCAATTTAAAATTTTAAAAGTATAAATATAGATTTCAAAACCCAGCTCTGATTAAATCTTGCCCACATAAAATATGAACAGAATATTTTAAGAAATTACTGTTTATTTAAGCAACAGTACATTTTTACAGAAATTACTGTTTATCTAAACAACAGTACATTTTTACAGTTCGATATAGATTTCAAAACCAAGCTCGAAAGAAATCTTGATACATAGACTCATCAACAATAATTTTTAGAATTCAATATAGATTTTAATACCCAGCTCTAATGAAATATTGTGCCGTAAATTCATTACCACCAATATAATTAGAATTTGACCAAACAATCGATCATCCAAACAAGAAATAAGCAATGAACCGATTGCATTCAATTATGGCTTAAAAACTCTCCACAACTAAACAGAAATCAACCAGTCTCAATTAGAAGGGTATAATTTACTTGAATGGATGATAACAAATAAACTTATTACCAGATAACCAACCGTAGAATCTGTCAATACCACAAAAATTCATAAGCAAACGCCATTTTGAAGGGTTGACCAGTAAATTCAATCCTTCACACATACAGAAATATGCAATCAATCGACTATAGCTTCGTTCCAAATTGTTTCCACAAACACATCAAAACCCAACCAATGAAAAGAAAGTGAAATTTTGTTCACTATAAGCATAGGCATAACCAGCATAAATTGGCCCCCGTTACATAAAGCTTATCCTTCATATGAGCCAAAGAAACTACATCTGCATAAGCGTTTCATCCAAACCCTAGATAAAAGGCCACACTATCCAGCCCACCCATCCCAAACAGAGAATACACATATGGTTTTGCAGATACCCCATACCATCTGTAAAAGAAAAAAAAATTATTACTGCTGCACTGCAGACCCCTTCGATGAACAACAACCCTTACTATATTCCCGAAGAGAGTTTTATGGGGTTTCAATGACAAAGACAAAGCAAAGGCAATCTTTCAAAACCTCTGAACTTTGTCAGCCTTGACGATGGGGTTTGCCTTAGCAATGGCCTCGCGGCCGGCAGCTTTGTAATCGAAGGTACAGTTGTGCTTTTCAGAGTACCTGTGAATCCCGCAGAACAAATCGCCGCAGCGGCACTTGAACCCCGTCAGTCCAACCCTCTTCGCGCACGAAAAACATCTGTTCTTTTTCGTCTGTGTTGCTTCAGATTGAAACGCCGCCGCCAAAGCAACGCTTGAAGAAGGGCCAGAAATATCAACCGCCATGTCATCAGATCGAGTATCTACAACGCCAACCTCCGGTCTGAGGATTGAAACCCCAGAAAACGGCGACTTGGGCGTTGTATTAACATGGAGCTGCACATATTCGTTGTAGCACTTGGAGCAGAGGTTCATGGTAGCCGGGCTACCGAAGAAGCCACAGTTATTAGCGCAGGGCTTCAGGCCTTCCGGCACCTGGCACCCCATCTCCTCCTTCTCTCTGTTTTGTGCCATCTCGACTTTAAATCCCAAAAAATACAGATGAAACAACAAAACCCTTAAAAACAAAGCAGCACCCAGATGATCTCTATCACAAACACGAAACCCAGAAGAATTTCTTTCAAAAATAGCAAACCCAGATGAACTTCCTAAATGCCCAGATCAAGCCTTAAACTCTTTTGATCGCAGACGCTGCTTTGCAACGACAGGCGGATCGAACCCGGGGTACAGAGGATCCAAGGGGATGTAAAACTCTGACCTGGGGAAGCCTCGTTTGGGGGGTTTTATGGGGCTCTTAGCCGCGAAAAAAATCAACCATGGTCGGCAGATCTTGGGAAAATCCCGCAATCCAACCGCGTACAGATTACCTACTCGGCCCCCTGAATTCCTTGAGACCATGTGACCGTGCTTGTAACTTTCCTTATGGCCGCCTTCTCTGACCCCAAACGTGTGAGCGTACGTCACCTCCCAGTCCATGTCAGTTTCGTCCTACGTGGCGGATAGAAGAGTCAGCCACGTCGGCTCTGACTCCGCGTAACTGCCGCCCTTCTCCTTCCCGATCCCGTCGAAACCACGTCGTGTATAACAACGTCTCCCCCACGGCTGCTTTTTTTAAAAATTTATTTATGTGGTGTAAAGCAAAAGAAATTGGAATTTCTTTTATTTTTTTGTTTGTTTGTTAAAAGAATTTGTTGGTAAGATGCTTTGGAGCGCACTAGGGATAGAGAAAGGTATTTTGAGCGGCAAAGAAAGGGATTGAAAGGCAAGCCAGGAATTGCTGACCGACAAATTGCCTTTCCTTGTTCATTTCTGATTATTTGCTTTTTTTCATATATAGTAAAAATTTGGGTGCCACTGCCATATATTATGGAGGGGAGAATTTGTTTTTTTTTATCTAAATTAAAATAAGTGAGGTTATAAGTGGGGACTTCATTATTCTCTTCCAAAAAATTGAACAAGTTATTTAAATTTGGTAATTTATTGTTATATTGTATATTCACGGACGAAAAGAATTTATGGTCAAGGGACTATTATTTTGACCCAACTATTATTTTGACCGAACGTGCTCTTATAGAATGGATTTAGTGGGCATGATAGAGAACCCAACATTCAAGAAGGTTTTATATTTGTAAGAGTATCTATTGAAAAAAATATTCTAGATGTAGCTTTTAGAATTAGTATTTAAATTAAAAGTATTATTAGAACAAGTCATATATAAAATAACAAATTATGTGATAATAATTAGGCTCTCTAAAAAGACATGGTTTAATGTATAAGTTATGGACCCTTTTTTTGGTATTAAAATGACGTCTAATAAATGCTTTTATAAAAAGATCTTCCAAATAATATAAATGTTTGAGATGAAAAATTAGATTTGGTATATGTTTTTCTTATTGGGACGATAAACATCTCAAATCATTTTGGAATCTATTAATATCAAGTATTTCAAGCGTATAAATAAATGATTTGGTCTTACTTAGTGATAAGGTCAAAGGAATATCTAGTCCACCAAATCCACTCATGACACAATCCCAACCCCATTCCTTTAGAGTATCATTGTATTTAACAAGATTTGATCCCTAGTGATATAAATATGATTTGTTGACATGGCTCTACATAAGCACAACAAACACACCAATATGAGGTGTCAACTATTCAATCATCTCCCTTATAAGGAGATGGAAAATTTAATGTCTAAGAAAACATGAAGTGATTCATTTTCTAGCTTTGCACAAGTGATATGGCATTTTATATCAACAAAATGCTACTACTTGTTAGTAAGAAAATGAAAATTTGTAATAGTTACAAGCAACCAAATAATGCAATTTTTTTATTTGAGTTATTACTTTTCAACAAAAAAAATTGAACCATATAATTCATATTTGTTTGATTCTTACAAATGTGGAATTAAGTTGATTAAAACTATTTTTTTATTTAACCTCTTTCCTTATAATGTGAGATTGGCCAAATTATAATTCAATTTACCCTCTAACCTCTTTTTCACTGGAGAAAATTTTAGAACATATAATATCTTATGATTCACTATTGTATCAAAAAAAATAGTAATATAAAACTAACTTCTCCTCTTTAAAGAGAGAACTTAACCCAATCCACCTTCTAGTCTCCTTTTCCATTGATAAAAAATGAAGCATGTAATACCTTGTAAAACACTTTTGACTCTTAAATATTAACTCTAATAATCTTGTCTCACAATTCTTATAAATGTGAAAATAAAGGTTGTATACTCGTATCTCACAACTCTTTCCAATTTGATAAAACTTAATTATAACCTTTATATTTTTAGTCATCCTCAAATCACCTAAATGTGTACTCATTATTATTAATGTGAAAAGGGTTATTTACTAACTTGTTACTCTCTTGGGTCACATTCACACTTAATTAGCTAAGTTTACTTGGACATTTACCTTCGTGTCTCAAGTCATAAGATTAAGACACTTGTCATAATATTATGGTGTCTTAATGTTTCTTGCATGTTATTTAGTATTTTAATAGTATAATTATATTTTAGATATATACGCTTTATTAGTTAACTACTCTTTTGGAATTGAATTTACCTAATTAACTATCTCTTAAATAGATTACTTACTTTGGATAGTTACTCTTCAAATTTTATCCCTAGACTCTACCTTATCTATATAAGAGCATGGAGCTAGTGTTTGAGATATTCATTATGAATGAGAGTTATTGTGTGATTAATTGCAATTTAGATTTTTTAATCCAAATATACTTGTAGAAGGCTTATTTGTCTTTGTAGGATCCCTGGCCCTTATGATTCCTTTCTTATACTTTTACATGGTATCAGAGCTTTAGATCTATAGACTCTATTTTTTTTATTTTATTTTTACTAACTTTTGCTTTCATACAGTGTATCCCAAAGAAAATAAAACCTCATCATTGAGTTTGAAAGGCCCAAAACACTATAAATAAACTATAAAGTCAATAGTGTTTGGAGATTATGACACATTTTTTTAGGGCTCAAAAGTGGTTGTATGAAAATTCATACTGTACTTACATTATTCTATACAATTCTTGTATTATCATCATATGCCTATATTCTAGAATATGTTCCATCCCATACAAATTTAGTTTTTTTAAAGACAATTATAGGTATTATGTGTCAAGTGATATCACCATTGATGCCCTATGAAGTTATTCATAAGGGGGCTAAACCCCAATCATTCCCAACTTTCAAGGGCTCAAGGCCCAATTATAGAGCCACTAAAGGTTGTTATTAGGAGCAACAAGATCTACCACCAGTATCTCAACTCTTTAGAGAGAAACTTGTCATCACCATTACTTCGTCCACCACCATTGAACCATGACCACACCACCAAGTACACCACCTAATCCTACCACCAACACTCAATCTAAGCTAGTGGTGTTGCCTAACAATCACCCAAATAATGGCAAGGTAATTTTTTTAATGCCTAAAAGGAGAAGATTTTTAGGGGCATAAATTTTGAGAGTTGGATTTTTGAATTCTTACAAGCGATAGAAAGATATTTTTGAGCACTATGCAACCATACAAGCATTTTAATACTTTGTTATAGGTCCCTTTTATTGTTGTTGGAAGCTTTTTCCTTACATTTTTTGGATGATGTATAACTTTTCCAGTGATATTGGAATTTGTGATTTATTTTAGGCGTTGGAAAGCTCTTTCTACATGTACTTCAAAGTATGTATTTTTCTATTTAAACTTTGAGTTTTTTCAAAAATTATAGAGATACTTTTCAACATGTGGTCCACTTTTGACATAGAAAGTCAATTTATATGGACTTTCAGACTTGTAAAAGCACTAAAATAAAGTGTCACATGACTATATTTATCTTTCGTGGCTTTTACACATCTTGTTGTGTCATTATTGTACTCACACTACTTATAAAGTGTCATTAGGAGTTTGGTGTGTATGCTTTTAATTAGCCATCACAACCTCCTCTACCTACATGAAGATGTGTCTTGTATGAGAATACTCTTTTTAATAGTATCATGAGAGGTTGGTTGTGTTCTACTATCATATGAGTAGGTCTTGTATGAGAACACCAAGGTTATCATGTTTATTTATGCTAATACTTGCTTGGTTTCATTTTGAAGTGAGTTAAGTATCTAGTTTTTATTCTTGTGTACTAAGCAAATGCAACAACTAGTTACCCATGCATTTTGGTGTGATGGAATGCATACCATATAGACACTTCTACATACCAATTTATGAAGGATACATTATATCCTTTTTATTTGATTATCATTCTTGAGACTACTAGCACCAACACTTTTGACTGCTAGATTATAGTATAGACTATCGTTTGTGCTTTATTTGGGTAGTGTCATTGAGGCCACATATAAATTGTATGTACCATATGTATTTTTTACTACCAAATTGTTACTTAGTAGCCATCTAGCATTGTTTGAGTAGTGACATTGTAGTCACTCATGTAGAGTTGAATTCTTCTTTGATCTTTATCTTCATCCTCATCCTAGTTTTAGTGAAAATTATATGGTTCTAGAAATTATTATTTGGCAATTGTTTGTAGCTACTTCATGGTCGTGTTCATCATTTTGTTCCTAATATTTAGTGGCATATTTAGAGGATGATTCTAAGTCTTTTTCATGTTATCTCTTTTGGGGATGATTTTTTTCTTATATGGTTTTCTCCTTTTCTCCTTTTTTGAGAGATGTTCTATACATCGGCCTAATTAGGCCTAGCTATTGGGACCCATATTTTTATACTTATATTTATTTGCTTCTTCCTAAGTAGTACTTAAGGGGGTTGTTAGTGTCATAAGGGTTATTTACTAACTGGTTACCCTCTTGGTTACATTTACACTTAATTATCTAATTATATTTAGGTGTATTCCTTATATTAAGAAACTTGTCCTAATCTTAAGGTGTCCTAATGTCTTTGCATGTTATTTAGTTTAATATTAATATTATAATTTTATCTTAAGTATATATGCTTTATTAATTAAATACTCTTTTGGAGTTGAGTTTAACTAATTAACTGTCTTAAATAGATTATTTATTTTGGATAATTACTCTCCAAATATTATCCCTAGCCTCTACCTTATATATATAAGAGCATAGAGCTAGTGTTTAAGAGGTTCATTGAGGATGAGAGTTATTGTGTGATTAATGACAATTAATATTTTTATTATAAATCTACATGTAGAAGGTTGCTTTCAATTTATAGTATCCTTGGATTCTATGAATCCTTTCCTATATTCTTACAATTATATCTCACCTCTAATGTATTAATGGATGGAGGGTCCAATGAAGGACCATCCAACTATGTAGCCTTAACAAAATCACTCAGTAATGCATAAAATAATTATAGATCATAAATGTTATATTATAATGAACTAAAAATAATACATTATTACTTGATGATCTAAATTACATCAATAGTTTTTTCCACTATGGGTTATATAATCATAATAGACCTTAATCTTAGATTACAATAAAAACCAAGCACTAAAAATAAGTGCAACCTTAAACATTGGCTTACTTAGGTTGATCTCACTATCATAGCTCTGATCTAAGCTATTGGACACCACCAGTCATTGAATCTATGGCTACCCTCCACACCCTTTTCTTAATTAAATATTCCTCCTTTTATAGTAAAATGTTGATGTAAAAGGTTTTTGATAACTAGAACAAAGTAAGATGACTTTGAACTTAATGTGACCCTAAACATGAAGCACCATGGGACCAATATTATGTCTCATATGAGTCAGCTAAAGAAATTGCGTGGATCCCAGCTCCTATGAGTCGACTAAATAGAATTTTTCCATGAGGGTTCTGAGAAAAGGTGGGCTAACCAAATAAATGAAGAAAATTAAAGAGCATGACCCTACAATATCTGTTGAATTTTCTAAAAAGTTGGACTAATAAGTGGTGAAAATATTCAAAGTGTCAAACTCAAGGTCATTGAAGACCCCATTGCTCAAGCTATTGGTATTTATATGGAGGGCATGAAAATATTTAAAGACTAGAAAAAAAAGGAGGCCCTCACTTATTTCTAGAAAAATGGTTCCAATTTGTGTAATCCTTTCATTTAATTTAAGTCATCTAATTAATTTCTACAATGCTTATCATATTAGTTTTGTGTTCTTTATGTTATCCTATCTGGAGCATTTGATATTAGAGTTTAATTGTGGTATTATCTCTACTCCCTTGCACCAATCCTTAATTTTATTGTTGGTTAACCATGCTCTTGCCTTTAATCCCTCATTCCATGACCTTTTATAAATTTTCTTAAGTCCACCCTTCCATTTTCAAACCCTTGCACAAAAAACATAAATATTTGACCTAGGTCTAGAAGCCCTTGTCCCTAAAAATTATAAACCCTCCCCTCTCTTAACTTTCCTCTCCTTGATTAACTTTAGTTTGGATGCTACTTGGGGACCTAATATTTAAAATGGATGACTCTTCAAAAATCCATAAGAAGAATAAAAAGGTGATATGTGTTCAAGACGCAAACTTCTAAGAGGTGGAAATTTTTTACTTTATCTTTAGACCAGTTAAGAAGCGTAAAAAGGTGCCTAATGAGAACATGATTCATCCTTTGCACAAATTGAATATCCATCATATATAAGCATAATAAATCCATACCAATCTTCAAACAATGAATTCCTCATAATTAAAAGATAAAAACCTTTTTTTTAATCGCCTTAACCTCCTACACTTTTCTACAACACCTTATATCTTTGCAACTTTGAATATGAACACAACGAACATAATGAAGGAAAAACCATGGAAAAAATATACACAATAAAAGAGAATGAGATGCACATGAATAGTGGATTTCAACAGGTTCTTTGTGATGTCCATGGTATCCACTAGTACTGTTGACAAATATGCAAGAAGGTTGGATGCCACAAACTCTAGATTTCATGAGCTTTGTGGTATCTACTACTCCTTTATTTTCACCACTTGACTTTACAACAAATGGATGGGAATGAAAAAAGGTAATGGGGTTGGGAGGTCCATGGTATCTACTAACCATTTCCTTAATCAACTTGATAAATAAAGCATGAGTGGGTGAAAATTCAAAGAGGCCTCTTTCAAAAACCACTCTAATACCATAATGAAATGGTGACAAGAGAGAGATAATGGATCAAAATTAGAAATTTTTCATTCATCAACAACACATAAATGATTACATTCTATGGCTTTATAAATACTTCTAACTTATTAACTACCCAAACCACTAAATACCAACTACCTCATAACTGACAACTAACTGAAAAGTAACATATCATAAATTAACATTAAAACATGTTAATTTATTATTTATTTCATTATTCCATGTAATGTAAAATAATTCCTAACAATATATATGATCAATTCACTTAGCAACGAGGAATTTACCTTGTGTTTATAAAAATATTCAATGAAAAGATCAACTTTATGGTTGACTTAAATGTATTGAATCTAAGAGATGGCCTTAAAATACCTTTGTTACCATCCCATTTGGTCAAAAGGAGTCATATTATTAACTTGGAAAATATCATAAAAATATTTGGAAGGAAATCACGAAGAGCAATAGTAAATATGAGTGAAAACAAAAATATTTTTTGCTATTTTAATTCTTCCTAGCAAGGATGTTGCGAGTATGAATGAGTGTGGTGGTGTTGTCATTGATGTCAACACAGTACAGGTTGTTGCAGTAAGAGGAATCAAGTGATTGCAGGTGGTGCATGTATAGTTGAGATATTGTAGAGATTTTGTGAGTACATGGAGCTATCTTTATGGTGTTGCAGGTGTGCTAATATGATGAGTTATCAAGTGCTTCTGAGAAAATTAATAAATAGTGAAGAAAAATTGTGTGTGTTCAAAATTTGCTCTGTATTTCTTCTGTGATGATCTTATGCTTGTGTGGATCTGTAGTGTTGTTTATGAGCATCCTTGGGTGATATAACCTGGATTATAGCTTTTGGTTTGATGAAGAGTGAAAGTTGTGTTCACCAATTTGTGAAATGGTCTGGCAGAGTTGTTTGTCTGTGAACTGGGAGAAATTTATTTGCTATGTTGGTTTGTTTCAGGTCTTTTGGATCTAGAAGAAGGTACCTAAGTTGTGTTTCAGTGTATGGTGAAGCATGTTATGTGGTCTACATGTTATCTTCTAGTTGTCGATGTGTGTGCTTTAAAGTTTATTGGTGTTTTCATTAGGTTTGGCCGACTTGGTGTTTACACATTATGCGAAGGATAAGTATCAATTAAGGAAGCGTGTGATTGATCCAAGATATTATTTTGGTCCACTCTCATTCTTATCCATCACGAGAATGTTGAATTGTTGACCTAATTTAAATTTTTAAAATAAAGAATGTGTAGCCAACCTTGGAGAAACTTTCTAAGATCAAAGTTGGTATAAATACAAGGCAAGATGTTAAGGTTTGAAATCCACAAGTGGGAGAAGTGAAGTAGATGTGAAAGATTGTGTTAAAGTGATCTAAGGCAGCGAGAACTTTGATGTGTTAGACTCCTAAAAGAAGTGAGCCGATAGTGTCTACAATTCTCTGATCAAGGCTGTGAATGTGTGGAAGTTGTTGTGGTGGATATTTTGTTGCATTGAGATAATGTTCTATGTGTAACATTATTCTTTCTATGTTTTTGTATCTGTAGGCAGTGAGCCTCCTATTTAGACAGTGAGTCCTATCTGGATAGTGAGTCTTATTTGGATAGTGAGTCCTATTTGGACAATGAGTCCTAACTTGGGTAGTGAGCCTCTTGTATTCAATTTTGCATTACTATTATATTGTGAGTTAATCCTCACCGTTGATTTTCCCTTATATGGTTTTCCATGTAAATCTGGTGTCTCTGGTGTTTTCTTTTTGTTATCTACATTTCATGCTTATACTTAATAACAGATTAAAGTGAGTGTGGAATTGTTTAAGAACTATGGCACAAATTCGATTAGATACAACTGATTCACACCCCCCCCCCTCTCAGTTGTCTTGTGCATTTCAACAATTGGTATTAGATCTTTTGTTCCTAGAAGAAGAGCTTAGTTTCTTGAGGTAGATCTAATGGCGCACAAATTGACAATCCTTGTGTTTGATGGATCCGACGATAGTGTATGGAAAGTGCAGATGAGAGGTTACATGATCTCTCTTGGTTACAAGACTTGGAAAGTTGTTGAGACAAAATATGTTGATCCAACAAGTGGTCCTTCTTCTGCAGATGAGATTTTTGCCTATGAAGAAAATGAAAGAGTAAAGTATGCAATCTTAATGCTTTATCTAAGACTGAGTTGATAAAATTTATTTCATTAGGTACTTCTTATGAAGTCTGGGAAAATTTGAAAGATATCTATGAAGGAAATCATAGAGTCAAACTATCAAAGAAATTAACAGCTAAGCATAGATACGAGAACTTGAAAATGGAAGAAGGTGAGGACATTGCAAGCTACTTTCAAAGGGTTGATATTGTAGTAAATGAAGTCAAAAATCAAGGTGGTACTTTGGTAGATGAAGATGTAATGGAGAAGATTCTGATGACCCTATCAGAGAGTTACAGTGATAAGGTCTTAGCCATTGAGGAGGTATATGATCCAAAGAAATTCACTAGAGAATAGCTATTTGGCACCTTGACCACATTTGAAATGAGGAAGTTTGGAAAAGAAAAGGAGAAAACTGAAACAACCTTGAAAGCAACAAAGACAAAAGATGATCCGGATAGTGAAGGTTCAGAGGAGTTGGAAGAAAATTTTACAAGGAAGCTAAAGAAAGGTACCGATAAGTACAAATGTATGTTACCTTTTAAATGTTTCAGTTGTGGAAATATTGGTCACTATGCTTCAAGATGTCCAAATAGAGCCATACACTAGAATAAAAAAGACAATAAAGACAAAAAGTTCAAGAAATTGTATTATGTCAGAGAAGATGCTGGAATTACTAATGATGAGTTTAATATTGAGGGTGATAAAGATGAATGCATGTTTTTGGCCTTAGAGGATAAATCAATGTCTACTAACCATGGAAGATGTGCAAGGGAATGTGGTCTGGAAAACAAAAAGGAAGAGATGGAAAGCACTCTAGTTTCTGCCTTTCATGCTAGACAAGACAAAGACTATTGGGTAATTGACAATGGTTGCTCAAATCATATGATCGGAGACAAAAGTAAGTTCACTAAACTTGAAAAGTATGATGGAGGAATAGTCATGTTTGGAGATGATTTTGGTACAAATATTGTTGGAAAGGGAACAATTAGTTTTGATGGAAAACACAATACTGATGATTTCTATTATGTTAAAGGCTTAAGGCATAACTTCTTGCGTGTTGGAAAAATGTGTGGCAAAGGATTTAAGCTTGTGTTTCAGGATAATACTTGTGAGATCATAAAAGAGTCTGGAGCTGTGGTAGTTGCAGGAAGAACATATAGAAACATTTATGAGCTTAAGGGTGCTAATGGTCGGTGTTTTGTGTCTCAAGTTAATGAAAGCTGGATATGGCACCAGAGGATGGGACATGTAAACTTTGACAACCTAATCAGGATTATTTCAAGAGAAGTTGTTAGGGATCTATCGAAAATCACAAAGCCTACCTATGTTGCTTGCAAAAGTTGTTAGTTGGGAGAAAAATAAGTTGCAGCTTTAAAGGAAAAGAACAATCATCTACCAGAATGTTGGAGTTGATTCATACAGACCTATGTGGTCCTACAAGGACAAGAATTCTTAATGGTGACAAGTATTTTATGCTTTTCATTGATGATTACTCTATAATGACATGGGTTAATTTTCTTAGGGAGAAAGCTCAAGCTCTAGATAGATTCAAAGTATTCAAGGCTATGGTAGAAAATTAAGTGAATCTGAAAATCAAATATTTAAGGTCTGACAGAGGTGGAGAATTCACCTCCAATGAGTTTAATATGTTTTGTGAAGAGCATGGTATAAAGAGGCATCTTTATGCTCCTAGAACTCCTCAACCGAATGAAGTTGTTGAGAGGAAGAATTGGACAGTTCAAGAAGCAACAAGGACTATGATGAGTGAGGCAAATGTTCTTGAGGTATACTGGAGAGAAGCAATTCACACTGATGTCTATATTCTTAACAGAGTTCATATCAAAGGGAACAACACAAAGACTCCTTATGAGTTGCGGTATGGTAAAATTCCTATTGTTAAGTATTTTAAGGTGTTTGGAAGCGAATGTTATATTAAAAGAGATGATGAGAATCTAGGAAAGTTTGATGCAAGATGTGATGAAGGTATTTTTCTTGGATATGTAACCAAAAGCAAAGCATATAGATGCTTCAATAGGAGATTGAGAAAGATTGTTGAAGGTGCAAATGTGCAAGTTGATAAAAATATGCACAATCCAGTTGAAATAAGTGAAAATGAACCAGATGAACCTATTTGTGGAGAATAGCAAGAGAAGGATAAGGAAGAAGAAGAAAAAATTGAAGAAGAAGAGACTCTGGAACCTACTCCTAAGACTCCAAAGTATGTACAGAAAAATCATCTAGAAGAACAGATAATTGGAGACAAAGGAAAAGGTGTGACAACAAGAAGCAAAGTGGTAGCAGCTGAGATAAATTTGTGTCTACTATCCAAGATAGAACCTAAAACAATGTGTGAATCATGCAAAGATGAAAATTGGGTTAGAGCCATGAAAGAGGAATTACAATAGATAAAGAAAAATCGGACATGGGAATTGGTTCCTAGACCGGTAAACAAGAATGTGATTGGTACAAAATGGGTATTCAAAAATAAGTTGAATGAAGATGGTGAAGTAGTAAGAAACAAAGCAAGGCTTGTGTGCAAAGGTTATTCATAGGTTGAAGGAATATACTTTGAGGAGACATTTTCTTCGGTGGCAAGAATGAAGGCCATTAAGATGTTTTTGGCATTTTCTGCTCACAAAGATTTCAAGGTATACCAGATGGATGTTAAGTTTGCATTCCTAAATGGAGAATTGGAAGAAGAGGTCTACATGGAACAACCAGAGGGATTTCAGTTATCAGATCAACTGGATATGGTTTGTAAGTTGAAAAAGGCACTATATGGACTCAAACAGGCTCCCAAAGCATGGTATGCAAGGTTGGACATGTATTTGAATCAACAAAGGCTCAATAAAGGCTCTATAGATAGTAATCTTTATTTCAAGATTGAATGAAACAAAATCTTGATAGCATTAGTGTATGTTGATGATATTATCTATGGAGGAAATGGGGGTATGTGCAATAAATTTGTAGAGGAGATGCAAAAAGAGTTTGAAATGTCCATGATTGGTGAGTTGAATTTCTTCCTTGGACTTCAAGTGAATCAAAATGATAAGGGCATATTCATTTCATAATCAAATTATGTTAAATAATTATTGAAGAAGTTTGGAATGGATGACTCCAAACTAGTATGTACTCCTATGGTGACTGGATGCAAACTAAGTAAGGATTATGAATCTCTTAAAGTTGATTAGAGCAAGTACAGATCTGTGATTGGTGGACTACTATATCTTACTGCTACTAGACCGGATATCATTCATGCAATATGTTTGGTTGCCAGATTTCAAGAAGAACCCAAAGAAACACATGTTATAGTTGTGAAAAGGATATTCATATATCTAAAAGGGACTCGAGATTATGGTTTGTGGTATCCTAAGGATATTGATTTTACTTTAAATGCTTACACTAATGCAGATTGGGTTGGTTGTGTAGATGATCGAAAGAGTACAAGTGGTGGTGCATTCTTTCTTGGATGTAGGTTGGTTTCATGGCTAAGCAAGAAATAGGATTTAGTTTCTCTATCCACTGCATAGGCTAAGTATATTGCAACAACATCTTTCTATACACAGGTACTATGGATGAAGCAAACATTGAAGGATATAGGTGTGATGTGTGATGAGCATATCCCTATCTTCTATGATAATACAAGCGCAATAAATATTTCAAAGAAATCGGTAATGCATTCAATGAAAAGGTATATATCTATCAGATATCATTTCTTAAGGGAGAAGGTATTGGAGAATGAAGTCAGGCTTGAATATGTGCCGACAAAGGATCAGATTGTAGATATATTTACTAAGGCTCTTCCTAAGGATACTTTTGACCATCTATGGGAGAAGTTGTGGGTTACTGCCCCTCCTTCTTTGAACTAGGTGCACATAGAGGTGCATCAGTCTAGTGGATCTATAGATTTATCATTTGTCTAGACTAATGATTGAGGTCTACTCCTCATGGGGAGTAGGAATTATCATTGTTGTTGTATGATATGTGTGTTGTAATGGGTGCACTCTTAAGGGGGAATGATTAGAATTTTATATGGCTGAAAAATCATGTAAAAAATTCTCTTTGTCATTGATGTCAAAGGGGGAGAGAGTCATGTGAAAAATTCCATCTATATCAGAAAAAAGTTGAAAGGGAGAAGAGAATCTTGTAAGGAGAAGAGAATGCAAGAATGTTGTGTAGGTTGTCTAATCTGAAAAAAAAGGGGAAGAGTGTGTATGATGTCTTTGATGGTTTTTCACATCATGTGTTGCCATCGATGATAAAGGGGGAGATTATTGCAAGTATGAATGAGTATGGTAGTGTTGTCATTAATGTTGTTATTGATGTCAACACAATATAGGTTGTTGCAGTAAGAGGAATCAAGTGATTGTAGGTGGTGCATGTATAGTTGAGATACTATAGAGATTTTGTGAGTACATGGAGCTATCTTTATGGTGTTGCGGGTGTGCTGATATGATGAGTTATCAAGTGCTTCTGAGAAAATTAATAAATAGTGAAGATAGAATTATGTGTGTGTTTAGAATATGCTCCGATAATGTGCTATGCATTTCTTCTATGTTGATACTATGCTTGTGCAGATCTGTAGTGTTGTTTATGAGCATCCTTGGGTGATATATCCTAGATTATAGCTTTTGGTTTGATGAAGAGTGAAAGTTGTGTTCATTAGTTTGTGAACTGGTCTGGCAGAGTTGCTTGTCTGTGAACTGAGAGAAATGTATCTACATGCTGGTTTGTTTCAGGTCTTGCAAATATGGAAGAAGGTATCTAAGTTGTGTTCCAATGTATGGTGAAGCATTTTATGTGGTCCACATGTTATCTTCTAGTTGCTGATGCACGTGCTTCAAAGTTCATTGGTGTTTTCATTAGGTTTGGTCAACCTAGTGTTTACACGTTATGCGAAGGATAAGTATCAATTAAGGAAGTGTGTGTTTGATCCAAGATATTGTTTTGGGTCTTGGTTAAGTATTAATTTGGTCCACTCTCATGCTTATCCATAACAAGAATGTTGATTTGTCGACCTAATTTGAATTTGTAAAATAAAGAATGTGTAGCTGACCTTGGAGAAAGTTTCTAAGATCGAAGTTGGTATAAATACAAGGCAAGATGTTAAGGTTTGAAATCCACAAGTGTGATAAGTGAAGTAGATGTGAAAGATTGTGTGAAAGTGATCTGAGGCAACAAGAACTTCAATGTATTAGACTCCTAAAAGCAATGAGCCGATGGTGTCTGCAATTCTTTGATCAAGGCTGTGAATGTGTGGAGGTTGTTGTGGTGGGTCTTCTGTTGCATTGAGATAATTTTCTCTATGTAACATTCTTCTTTCTACGTTTCTATATCTGTAGGTAGTGAGCCTCTTGTATCTAGTTTTGCAATTATTATTATATTGTGAGTTAATCCTCACCGTGGTTTTTCCCTTCTAGGGTTTTCCATGTAAATCTAGTGTCTCTGGTATTTGCTTTATGTTATATGCATTTCATGCTTATACTTAATAACATATTAAAGTGAACGTGGAATTATTTAAGAACCGTGGTGAATGTGATTAGATACAACTAATTCACCTCCTCAATTGTCTTGTGCATTTCAACAAAGGAGAGAAACTTGGCTCTTGAGAAAGTATTTTTGTTAAAATTTAATAAAAATCAAAACCATGTGACACTAAAAGCGACTCCCAACCCAAAAGAATCACAAAATGTCTGGTAATTTCCTCATGCTTAATTTGTTTCTATTTAGAATGGATCCATGGGTGGGTGGAGATATCTTAAATCATTGTATAATTAGTTTTTCATTGATAAGTTGGAACACTATATTAAACAATAAAGATCTAGAATTTCTCTTATATGAGAAAATTACTCTTCATTGTTTTGAGGGACAACATTTTGAAATTTATAAAATGAGACATTAATCCTTCAAATTTGTGTGGGACATCTATATCTTTGACAAAGTTTAATTGCACACTCTTTCAAGAAGATACCCTAATGCATTAAATACCAACACAAATAAATGGATTAGGTGGTCAACATTAATGAAATTAGAAGTAGAGGATAAGAGTTCAATGAGATAACAATTTACTAAAAGTGGTAGTGGCATTGGAGAACAACATATGAATTCAGTGGATCAACATGTTCCTAAAGTTAAACTCATTGAGAATGTTTATTATGAACATTCATTTAGTCATGTATTCTTAGTAACGTGGAATTAACCCAATTACAAAGTTCAATCATGCATTTATTGTTAGTATAATTTGTATTTATTTTTATAAATAGTTTAATGTAGTTTTTTAATATATTATTAAAACAAGAAAATAATTTGGTACTATTATCCTAATGATAGTCCCTCTATAATATGTGCAAGAAAGAGGTTTGTTCGGTTTAGAACAATCCAGCCATTTAATCAAATATGTTAATATGTAATAATTAATTATATTGAGAAAAATGCAACTTAACATCAATTCATAATTTAATTTTGATGAGTATTATTATTTTTTTATTGATCAAAGCAAGATTACAAAGAATAACAACTACCAACTAGTAGCTGAAAAAGTAAGATAACAATACAAACTAGAAGCAAAGTACAATGAGGCAACATATGGCTATGACCAAACTAAGCACAAGGCTGAAACTTGAACTGAAACACTTTACATAAACTCACAATTATGTTTCATATACTACTCTGAAATACAACTATACATAAAAGATAAATTATATTAATTATAATACTTTTTAATAAATATTTACATGCATAAAACTAAAATTAGAAGAGATAATTGTGAATTGACACCAACAATAAGGCTAAGACACAAGCACTTTCTCAAGGCCTTTAGATATGCAAAGATAATGGTCTATTTTCTATACAATTCTAAGGTGATTTGATGATAGCCATCAATGCAATAAGGAGTTCAGGGCAACCAAAACCTGAAGATTGACCAATATTGTTTAGAAGGTCTAGCCAATTCTAGATTCATTGGAAAAACTTATAGTGCAACATATTTATTATGAAATCAACTAGGAAGTAGACATGTTGGTGAATTTGGAAATCACTACCTGCTAGATGGTTGTATAACTAGAAAAAAAATGGAAATATGACTAGAATCTAGTGAAAAATTCAAACACTTGAAGGTTTGAGTTAACAAGCTAGAAAAATAAACTACTAAACAATTTTGTGCTCCCACGGTTGTCAATTTATTTTAGAGCCGAGACAACCTACATACTATATTGGGATTTAGAAATGATACATTTAAAAAAGAAACCTAGATTAAGAAGTTTAATCTCACAAACATGAAGAATTGAGATGCATAGAAAAGAGAGAAGCTTCATAAATAACATGGTTCCTACAATTTTTTTGTTATAGTTTCAACAATGTTTTCAAAGGCTATTATTTATTTTCTAGATATTTATTTTAGTAAAAAGACACAATGGCATGTGATTTATTTGATTTAGTGATCATGGAGCTTCAATAAAGAATAAAATCAATGAGTTGGAACATCTATTTGAGATGTAATCTAGAATCCCTAAATAATATGCTATATATAGGGAATCTAAGGCATATAAGATGGTATATAGGTGACCAATATTTGATAAGGAAAATGAAGATATGTAGATTTATCTTTGGGTAGTGATACAAGATAAATAATGTATAAGGATTCTTAATTTCTCTCCACAAATGCTATTGCACAAGAGGACAATGGCTTCAATCTTCAATGAACCTAAAAGTTTATCTTACTCTCTAGGAATGTGAAACTATAACAATGAAACACTTTGATTTATAAAATATTTGAGAGATATTCATTATTAGGTCTCCATTGGTGGAAGACACCATCAAGAATATAATATGTTGAGACCTATTGAAGGAATTCCCACAATAAAGATTTGAATAAAATAACCATGCCTTTTTTTTTAATAGAATGGATCTCCTAAGGGATGTTGGTATGGTAATGGTGATTTCTCAACATATGTGCAAGAAATTTATATCCCTAAAAAGAAGTCAAAAAACACCGTTTGGTATAGGAAAAGTCTTGTCCTTTTCTTTATTAGTAATGTTAGGTGTTGTAAACTCAATTTTAATCACAACCAAAGAAGGGTTGGTTAGTGGTGTGATGAGGGAGTTCAATGATTCACTAAGGATCCAAGGAGGACAATTGGACCAACAATGTTAGGAAATGGTAAAAAATGTAGTAATGTCAATATTTTCCTTCTTAGAAATGCAACACTTTAACATGAAAAGAAGGAGAAAGAAGTAGAAAAGAAGAAGGATGACATGGAGGAGAGTTCAAGTGATAGCAATCAACCTTTTTCTGAGCACTCTATTTTTCTTAGCTTCTTTTGTAGAAGTTTGGTGTTTTTAAATTTATTTGTATGATGTAACACAAAAGAAATTGGTATTTCTTTTATTTTTAAACCAAAGTAAGTGAGGTATAATTGGGAACCTCATTCCCATCTGCAAAAAGAATTAAACACATGTATTTAAAACTGTCAATTTATTATTATATTATATATTCATGAACAAAAAATATTATTATTATGAAAAAGATTATCATTATTATGTATGGTGTTTGATATTAAGAAAATAAAAAAATCGAAGATCCAACATTTAAGAAGGTCTATATTTATAAATTATTTGTATATTTAAGAATCGTTTTTTATTAAAAATTTATTATATACAAATTTTAAAATTAATATGATGACTTTTTTTTATTTATCATTTAATTTTAAACAAAAAAAGATAACCCCATAGCTATATTTAATAATTAAAAATAATAATAAAATCAAATTTATTTTTAATATTATAAAATAAATAAATTATATTCTTGTTTCATTTAAAAAATAACTCCCTTCGAATTTACCTTCTCACTTAACTTGCAAATTTAAAATGTAGCCATCAATTCTATACTAAATATATATAAAAATATATAAACATATCTAGAAGACTTAAATAGTAATTAGGGAATATAAAATATGTGCTACTAAGGGCAATCTAGAAAAATCTAGTCATTCAAAAGCTACTTTAACATGTGACAATTTTAAAAAGGGGATACCTCTACCATACTAATACTTACTCAAACCACTAATCACACAAATGTACTACAATGTTGACTATATTACCACCATGGTAAAAAGACTATGCCTCCTATATAAGTACATTCATAGTTTTGTCATGTTCCATGGGGGCAATAGGGCCCACACTTCTCTCACAATGAAGGCATTGGTCATTCTCACCCGTTTGGCATTATCCACATCTCATTCCAAAGTCAATTAAATCTTATTCCATAATATGCACCCATATATCCTATGGCTAAAGCAATAAATTACCTTTTTATTTTTTATTAATGGGGTTTTATAAATGAAGCCTTAATTCAATTATACCATATATCATATAAATATTATAAAAGTAAATATATTATTATATTTAATAGAAGTATCGTAATATAAATAAACAATTGTCAAATTAGTCTATTAAATTAATATTATTAGCAACACAATTTTTTTTAAACAAAAAGCATGTAGTCTAAAATATATTAATATCTGAGAATTAGTTACATAGAAAGACATGGTAATCTAAAGACTCGCAACATAAAAAGCACCATTTTAAACAAGATACTAGAAGCGGATCTTAGCACCATCATTGTCCAAAGGAGTTGTCTTCCATGTTCTAAGACACAACCATACACTAATAATCCTGAAAAATTAATACCAGCTCCAATAAGATACAAAAATACCAAAAGTGGGCACCACTCCATGTACCTTGATGCCTTTAATGATATTTGTTTGACACATAGCCTTGATCAAATGATCTTTGTTTGTCACATAGCCTTGATCAAATGATCTTCGTTTCTCACATACCTTGATCAACAAACCACTCTCCAATAGGGGGCATCGTGAAACCACTAGACAATTCCAAGGTACTATTGTGAAAAGTTATCACCATATGTCTCAATATCATATGCAAGTCTTGAAATAACTCCTCCAATATTTTATCATCTACCCTCAACTCTTGTGCCTCTTCATGTATTTGTATTATGAAACTTTAATCAAAGCACTTGAGGATTGATGTCATTTTTAACTTACCACATACCTTGAATTTCTATAGAAAAAGGTCAACTTCCTTCATATCTTCATCCTTGACCTTCACCAAGAGTTGCATGATACAAGCCCTAAGTTCAAGTATTTCAAGTGCTACTAAGTAAGCTTCTCATTGAAATCGACATGAATTATAACACACATACTAAAATGACTAATATTAATGAAACCCTCCTCCCCTAAGATCACCTTTATTGCATACAAACTGGTCACATAATCAAAGTAGAAAAATTGTGTCAATTGATGTTTTAAGTCTGGTCCCCAACTAAGAAGGTCCCTAGAAAACTCTCCTCATGTCATACAAAGGCATAAAAATAATGCAACCTTGAAACAAGATACCTATGTCTAGTACCCAAACTGAAATAGAAGCACTAATTGCACAATCTAGAAAATTGTCACTCAAAGCATCATACACAATAATAATGTCATCCAACATTGTTATCAATCACAAGCTTAATACTCCTATCAGATACCATTGCATGAGAATCCTTCAATCACTTTAATCCACCACACTTTCTTATCACACCTTAATATGTCATAATGATTGCCAAGCTCTTCAATCCTTAAGGTGACCAATCCTTCTTTATAAGAGAGGTTAGATTAACCCATTGTTTATATCCTTACTTTCTACCAAAGAGAAGTCTTGAAGTGAAGTCCTCTGTTTGGTCATGAAAACTGCCACTTTATTTTGATTCTAAATGGGAGATCTTGAAAGAGATGAATTTCAAGGATCACCATCTTACTTCTTCTAAAATTGTATTCAATTACCAATTAAAAATATTATCCTTTTCACTACAATAACAACTAAATGAGAGCCCCCCTTCAACATCCAATTCATGATAACCTACCTCATATGCAGTTTTGGGATTATAAAACAAAGCTATCTACCCATATAATTATTTGTTTACTCTCTTAGAAAGATAAAATTGCTTAACACAAGATAGCTTTGTGATCATGTAACATGTATCCAACCCCAACCCTTTTAAGGTTCCCTTTGGATTCCCCATTGAAATCTAGCTTCACCTCCCCACTTGGACCCTACCATATCACATCCTCCCTACACTTAATTCTTCCTCAACACACTCATATTATTTTATATTTATCATGTAAAATCTCAATTCAAAATTTTATTTCCTTATGCACAAATTTAGTTGTCTAGTAGTATATATAAGTATGGTATAGTGACAAACTGTTACAGTCTAGGTACTTAAAGTGTAAAATTCAAATCCTTTAATATGAAGATGAAGTGTAACTATAATCTTACTAACTTTGATCAATATAAAATAACTTTGTAGTTAAGTTGCTTAATGGTGAAATTTGTATATCCATGCTATTTACCATTTAGTTTTGTGTTCATTTTGAGTGGAATGCTTTGATACATAGACATATTAACAAATGGTGTAATATTGTGTGAAGTTGGTTCCCCTAACCTATGTTATCTACCTACCATTTACACATCTTTTTATACACCTATCACTTATCCTCATTCCCATGTTCACAAACCCATACAATTCACCCTATCCATTTATTTATTACTCCCATGCTCACATTTATCCTAATACACACACTATTTATAGTGACCTAGCCCCATTACTATCTTAGGACTAGATTGTAGTTGTAGATTTGCCCAACCTCGATTTAAATTTTTAAATTTAAATTTCTGACTATCTTCTCACCTTTACCCTTCCCATCTAAGGTTAAATAAACACATGTTTACACAACGTGTTGCAATGTCTTTGAATTTAAAGCCATTCATTCATTCTAATCATCTGAAAATCATCGAAAGAAAAAGAGAAACCATTTCACATACACACTTCAATTAGTGCTTTAAATGGAATCTCTCTACACAATCATTTGTGAAACGTCTACATGATTGAAGAATATTTTTTGAGTATTGTTCAATTTCAAGGGTTTATCAAAGACACAAACCCCTCATAACTTGATTGTTGACAACCTAACAAAAGTATTTATGAATACCACCAACGCTAATAAATAAATAAAAATATATAAGAAATCTATATACCTTATATGAAATAAAACAATTTATATTTTGAAATCCTCTTCAATTACTAAACTAAACAATTTATTTCTATTTATATTTTCTGAATTCGATTATTAATAATTATCAATATCCATCTATTAGATAGTAACATAAACCGATTTATTCTTCTTTTTTACGTAAGTACAAATTTATATTAATATGTCCAAAAAATTACATCGATGACCCCTTAGACAACAAATATTACAATTCAACGCTACCATTCACAAATACCAGAACACCTCTTATAAACCAAAATGACCAAAATGATGACCGATACCAGAACAACCCCTTCACAAGACCAAAACACCCCTAATTACCTAGACACCCTATCCCTATCACCTATATACCTTATCCCTATCACCTTTACATCAAAATGTCCACACTGGGACTACAACCATTAACATTATGACATAAACCAATTTATTCTTATTTATATACATCTTATTAAATTAGCGTGGGTAAGAGACAAGGTCTCCCATGCAACGTGTCTCTTACAATCTTATAAAATTGGGGTTCCTTTGAAAACGTGTGGACAGGGCTAAAAGTTGTATTGAGCACAACATTTGATAGTTACAAAGGCATTTGTTTGGCGTGGAGTGTGCCAGCCATGAGCCACCGCTTTCAACATTTGACAGAAAACGTCAAGAGACGGACTTTTTAAAAATTCTGTTGTTTGTCGAGGCGTGGTTTTGAGTTTACGAGACATTTGCAGCTTTGCCATAAAGTAAGGAAGTAAATTAATTAATTAAAGTGAAAAGTGGACCCGCTTGCCTAGAGACCCGCCAATAAAAGGGCTTCTATACAAATTCCAACTTGACCACTTCCTTTTGGACTATAGAGAAAATTGAGTTCTCTAATTATTTTATTTTGCGAATATGATATTTTGTATAAATTTATGCTATGTTTGAATTTGTAGTTTACTAGAAGCATTAAAATTCATTTAAAAATTGGTATTGAAAGGAGATTTTTTAAAGTCTACTTACTCTAGATTATGTAGTGGAAAAATAATTTTTATTGTATATAATATTGTGAAGAGGTAAATTGTTTTAAATTGTTTAGTTAATAGATATATTAAATAATTAAATATAATTAATTTGAATTAATTTTAGAGTTTAATTAATTTGCATTAATTTTAGAGTTGAATTAATTTACATTAATTTTAATTTACATTTAGTTTTGGAAATGATGAGAAGAAATAATTTTTAATGGCAATTTGAATTAATTGTCATGTGTACAAGAATTGGTTTTTTTAATTTGAAATATGTTTTGGGTTTTGTTTAGTCATATGAATTATTGTGGCTTAGATTCAATTCCCTCGAGTTCTATGAACTTCATTTGATGGATGTGAATTAAATTGATAGCATATAGATGAATTAATATAATAATAAGATTGCCAAATCATTATAGTCAAGTCTCGTAGATCAACCCCTTAAACTAACTTAATGGGTCTAAACAAATAATTTTAAACATTCATAGGAATGCACATGACCTATAGATTTTATATCTTTTGTCCCTTTAGAAGTACAAGTTTGGCATTTAATGTTTGAGTTTAAAACATTGAACTTGAAATAGTTCAAAATGGCACTTGAATGTAAATGTTTTAGTAAGGTTGATTGTGTTATATAAATTTGGTGATTTTATATGTTCTAGATATTTTTGTAGTCATTTTTAATACAAGTAAGGTGGATATAAATTAATTGATGATAGTTGAATAGTTATAAACTAAATTAAAATATCACTTTTTTAATTTGAAAGATTCACTAGTAAAATATAATAAGAATTATGATTAATCTAAATGAAAAAAATCATTTTATTTGTGTTTTGTCTTTTCTTAAATGAATGAAATTAAATTATGAAATCTAACACCTTTGTAAGATAAATCTGATAGAAAAAATATTTTTTTTCTTTTCAAAATAATAATTTAAATCTACAACAAAACTTTCTTTCTTTCAAATAAATAACAAATCAATAAATTATTTTTTTCTAACATTTTTAAAAAAAATTGGCAAGCAAGAAAGAAAAAGAACACATTTAACATCACTTTATTTTCTTACATTGAATTTGTATAAGCATGAATTTGCACCGCTAATGCAAATTCCCTTTTACCCCCTTGCACTTTAGAAAACCTAAGGCAGAGGCTTAATTCCACTTAAGCCCGTTGTCCACATCACACTTGGTGCTTGTTTTGTGTGTCGATGGGAGCATTTCTGTCAGGGATGCCTGCGCGCCACGCAGGCGTCCTCGACAGATTCCTACGGTTGGAGACTATATAGATGTTACATTTTCAATTGGAAGTCGAAGTGTAATGCCCCTTTTCAGCTGGCCGACCCGAATATGGCCATTTTTCATCCTTTCCTTCATATTCTTCATTCTCTCATTCATTCAAGGAGTTTTGCAAGATATTGAATTCATTTCTTCACACTTTCTCCACTCCTTCAAGCATTCACAAGCTTTGTACCAAAAATTTTCACTCCATAACAACAATCCACTACTCCATCACTTGGATAGTCTGAGCACAAGACAAACACCACGACAATAGAGGCTTGAGTACCTCTCACTTTTCTCCTCCACAAGCCTTGAGTGCTTTGGACGGAGGTGGTAAGCTCCTCTTATCTCTTCTATCACCTTTGGTTGAGTAAGAACGTACTGTTTGTAGTGTCTTTTGTTTACGTAGCTTATATTTCCTTTCTTTATCTCTACTTCTATCATTGCAAACTTGGTTGTCTGTGGAGGTGGAAACACCAAGACGGGGGTCTGATTGAGGCAGGCCCCTAAACAACCCCAACATTTCTCCCTTTTTTTCTATGTGCAGGTGGAGATATCTTGAAGCAAGTTGGCGAGAAGACTATTGTGCGAGATCGTCTTCGTCACCCTTGCGGTAATATACTTCTTTTATCACATACGTATTTATATCTCACTCTTCCTAATCTCATTTTGATGTTCAAGAAACATCTAAACTAGGCTAGCAGTCCTTTCTTGAGGATTTAACCTCGTCTCTCTGGTTTTTTCGCCATATAGACACCAACGCGCCACGTTGTCATCCCAGAATCGTGCTTCTATCCTTTGACAAAGAGCTACCTAAGACGTAGAGTTGACCTTAAAAAGTGACTTGTTTGGTCTCACTTCAACTCTCAGGATTGCAAAGTGGTCAAAGGACACCTAGTCCTCATCATTCTCATCCCTTCTAACTTAACATCCCTTGAAAATAAGGTAAGTTAGGGAAGACTTTTTGCTCTTAGCCTTTCGTAACCTGGGGCCTTGCAGTGGTTGGTCCCCCTCTCTTACATTTTAGGTGAACTCGACGTGAATCAACGTCTACCCATTTGTCAGTGTTTTGAACTTGTTCTCTTATACCTCTTGGTCGTTGAAACCTTGTGTGTTGTGAAAGTTTACGAGCTTCATAACCTAGTCTACGACCTTTGGGCATATTGTCAGAAGAAGTCTACGACACCTTTCGATGGAAAAGACGAAGGTCTCCTCTAGTTTCACTACCAACCTTTTCTTTAGTTCTACAATTGGTCTATCCGTGCAGGAGCACATGTCATGAGGTGAATGTAGGTTTCTTGACGAAGTTGATCGCATCCCTACCCCTCCTGCATCACCGACCTCCTCATCCATAGACAAGCATGAGGTTGTTTGTATCCCTTCTGAATACATCGTCAACCTTGGTAAAGGGTTAGGTGCATTAGAAAATCACCTGGAAGGAAACCCGAAGATGGTGAGGGCTACTAAAGTTATCAGTGAAATAGGATACATGGTGGAAAAGGACCAGATAGGCATAGAGCTCTTAGCTAGTCTCATTGGTCTGGCCGAGGCATGTGCCCCTTCGAACCATAGTCACATGGTATGAGGTGGCCTCTTCAGAGAACATGAGAGACAACTAGAGATTTTGATGCCTCCTACGTCCATATACATGGCTAACACCATCCCTTCAATCAGTGTGCCTGTCGCTTCTGAAAACTCTGAAACTGTCAAAATAAATAAGAACCCTTTAGGTTTTCGCTTCACCCCTTCTGTCACCTCTAGTGGTGGAGGATTTGGTGGGATGATTGGTGGAGGCTTTGGTGGTGGAAACTTCAGAAATGGAGGTGGCCTTGGTGGAGGCGGTTCCAGTGGAGGTCATGGTGGTGGTCTTGGAAGTGGCGGTGGCTCTGGCGGAGGTCACACCAGTGGTTGTGGTATCGATGATGGCTCTGGCAGTAGTCACAATGGTGGTCTAGGCGGTGGCTCTAGTGATAGTCATGGTGGCGATCTAGGTGGTGGTTCTGGTGGCCCTCTGTCTTCTAATGACCCTATTCTGAATACCCTTCTTCAGAATATGGGGAAGATGCAGAATCAACTACTGAACCTATCTTAGGCCTCGGCCTAGCCTATCTTTCAACCTTTCTTTCAACACAATCCGTTGTCAGTTGCAATCCTAAACACTCCTTTCCCACAAGGGATGGAGAGTCCAAAATTTAAAAAATACGGTGGTAAAGGGGACCCGCAAACACATGTGTCCGCCTTCAACGCCTTATGTACAGATTTCTTACATCACGATGTGTTGATGGTGAAAATATTTCCCCGATCCCTCAAAGATACAACACTAGATTGGTATTGTTCTTTGCCTGATAATTTCATCTTCACGTTCTATCAGCTTGTGAACTAGTTCTTGAGATAGTTCCAAGCCAATATCAGACCAAAAATGACCTTCTCTGACCTTGTTCGGTGCAAACAAGGGGACAATGAAAGAGTTACAAAATTTATAGTGCGATACCAAACGCTCTTCTCACGTATCTCATATTTGTTACCCGACTATGATGTACAGAAGGTCTTCATAGGGAATTTACAGAGACATTGGCAAGAGAGGTTTTCCCTCATGAAGTACCCTTCTTTCGTGCATCTGTGTGTGACTTTACAAGAATACCAGCAGATGGTGGTTTAGTTCGGGGGTCCTTCCTCACGCTCCCATTTTGAAGGAAGATCTATTGTATCAATCTTTGGAAAAGGTAAAGTTGTTGCGAATGTAGTAGCCGTTGTGGATAACAACGGCCTCAGATGCAACCAAAAGTTTATGAAGCTATCAGAATATTATTCTTCCATCTTGCAAAAGTTGGTGAAGGATAAGATCCTTACCCTTCCTTCTCCTAAACCAGTTAGGGAACCATATCCTAACTAGTATGAAGAAAACACATATTTTCAGTACCATTGAGTTAACGAACATGATACCGAACACTGCATGTGCCTGCATCATAAGATACAAGACTGCATCAAGGATGGTACTATCCGTCTTGATGGGAGTAAACAAAACATGAACAAGTCAGTGGAAAAATCTAATAGTGACTTGCAGATATACACGTACCCATTTCCGTCACACTGCCAACATGATTATCAATCCCTTAGATCTTGTTTCTTGCCCCGAGGCATACGTTAACATGGTCACTGTTACTCCCTCTCCTCATCTTGCGACTAGCTTGCTGGATGTAGCATTTACTTTGCAAGATGTGCCAGCAAATGGTAAACCCTCTCCGCTTTATATTCTCACTCGTCTCAATGGTAACATTGTGACAGGGGTCTTAATTGACCCTGTGAGTAGAGTGAATGTTATAATGGAGGAGACATTACTCTTAAATTCACTACACAGGGAGGAATACGAAAAAAAAATCCATCATTCGTATGCATGATGGACTTTCCCTTAAACCTTATGGATCGATAACATTGTCTGTCCTAGTTGGACTCATAAATGTAGACATGATCTTCGATGTTATTCCTGAGTCAGACCCGTTTAGAGTGAAGCTAGGCATACCTTGGCTTGCTTCCATGAATGGGATCACCTCTATAATCCACAAATGCCTTAAATTCTCACATGAGGGTGTCGTGCATGACACTAGATATCAGCCGGTGGTATCTCATGGGGGATACTCGTTGGATCACTTTTGGCCCACTCCTGTTGGTTCGCTCCCGCAAAGAATAGACCTACTTTACAAGAACTATGTGAAGTATAAGACTGGAGGCAAGGGACAACTGAAGTTGACCCTTCCTATAGTTGAGCAACCAACTTCCTCCTCCTCCCAAATGGGAAAGGAGAAGCTCACTCCCTCTCAGGTTGACTCGTCTACTCCTCTCCATTGGAAATAGTCGTGGAGGACACTCCCATGGCTAAGCAGAATCCTTCAGTCCCTTCACAAGTTGTGGCTTCTGGTTTGAAGAGTCATAGATACTGCCTTGCACGGGAGCGTAAGCGGCGTCAAAAGGCTCTCCTGGATGAGAAAGCCTCCTCACAGAAGAAGGTGGAATAGAAGACAACACCTCTTGCTGTGTCCTCCTCTTTGCCCTCTTCTACCTCTAATCCAACTAGTTCTGGATCTCTTCTGGATCTCGCTGTGAGCGCACATATGCTTGGATGGGTACAGGTGTTTATCTCTCCTTTTGTGGAGCTGCCTTTGCTGACTTCCATTCCAGATGTCTCAACTTTCCCAAATCCCTTGGATATGGTTAATACTTCAATTGTATCCACTGCAGTTCTATCCTCTTCCATCCACCTTGCTTCATCTATGGGGAGTTCACCTCCTCTGATGAAGAAGAAGGTAGAGTGTGGCTCCTCTGATAATGGAGGATGTAAGAGGAGCCCGCCTTCTCCGAAAGGTGTCCCCATGCCAACTTTTTCTATCCTAGTGACAAAACCAGTCCCAGCCTCCCCTGAGTTTGTCACCGCTCTCGAGTCTCTCGGTGAGCCTAGCGGTGAACCTCGGGTGCGAAATCCTCCATCCGTCGAGGTGAAACATGGCACTTTTGTCAAGTTCATGTTTAACTCGGTGGATGAAGTTTTGACCCTATCAACGATCTTTGTGAAGTCGTTGACCTTAGACCCACAAGAGTTGAGCGACAAAGACCCCACTGGTCCCTCTGCCTTAGCCCTTATTGCAGGAGGATCAGAAGCTCCTCCCCTTAACATTACACTGTTGCAGGCTCATCATCCTTCCCCCTATGATGATCTAGAGTGGGAAGCTGACGACCTCTTGGTCGACCAGTGTTAAGGGGAGACCCTCTTCTTGATCTTTAGGTTAGATGTGTGTATGCTATGATGTGTTCCCCCGTGATCGTGTTATATGAGACTGGATGACCCTCGTCACCCTTGTTGGTGCTTGGATATAGGCATGGTGTTTGTGTTGTAAACTTTCCTCTATATGTATCTTTATTCTTCCATATTTGTGATTGACTTTCGGTAAATTGGGGATGATGCAAAGTGTCAGGAGCATTTAGGCCTCCTTCCATGTTGACCCAATTTTTTATTTTTACTTTGTCTTCCATGCATTCTTCTTGATCTGGTTGGGGATTGATGATATTTCACCTCTTACCATGGTTACTTATTTTAAATAAAGGTAGATCTAACCCCATGAAACCAGATCCCCCTGTGCTTTTTGTTTGTGTTCTCTTTTCCTTTGCTTTCTCTTTATCTTTCTCTCTTCTTTTCTTGAGTTGTCCCTTTCATGTGTGAAAACACCACTTCTACATTACATGATCTTTAGAAAATGCATTCATTACCAAACGAATCTTTTCTCAAAGATCCTTCATACCCTTCTTTATTAGAATTGTATTCTCGACTTGAAACCCTAATGAAATGTGTTTCCTTCATCATGGGTTCGTAAAGAAAGGACTTGGAAACCCTCCTCCGAAGTGGAAACGGTCTTAGTCTTCCCCTTCCATGGGAACATCTCCTTCCTTTCAAATTCCTTGATGAAGTGAAAATCTTTCGAAAGGATTCCTTGATGATGAATCTATTCGAGAAAGAAGATGGTAGCTTTTGAATAGTGTGTCCCTTGAGTGGACCCCTCCTTTTCACAATGGGTTCCCAAGGGACCCCTTTGAAAAATTTCAACAAGTTCTATGGTGTCTAGCCCAGGGGCAGCCCGGCTAGACTAGTTTCACTTCTTCATGTCTGTCTCGGGGGCAACCCAACTAGACCAGTCTTACTTCTTCACGTCTAGTCCGAGGGTAGCCCGATTAGACCTACTTCGCATCCTTATGTTTAGCTTGGGGGCAACCCGACTAGACTCCACTTTTCAAACAATGCATCCCTTGAGTGGACCCTCCTTCCTTTTGAAGGGTTCTCAAGGGACCCCTTTGAAAGTCTTACAACTTAGCGATGGTCTACGTGACTGTCCATTCACTGGCCTGTGCGACCACTTCCTGATGTGTTCTATCTACAGGTAAACATGTCACCCTCTCCGACTCTATGGAATATCCTTTGCTCGATCTCCCTCATGTGAGAGTTCTTGGGGGATACCTTCCTTACAGGTCTACGGGTTTGTAAGGTGTTTTTCTTGGTTTCCTTCATGTGAGATTTCTTGAAGTATACCCCCCTTGTAGGTTCGTGAGCCTATGAGGCACTTTCGTACTTCAGCTTCATAGTTCTGTGAAGCTATGAAGTCCTCTCCTCCACTTCCGAGTTCGCTAGACCATGCTCTGCTTCCTCATCAGTTCAGGTATACTTTTCTTACCTTGTTACCTCTTATTACTCTACTTTATCGAACCATTCATCAAAGTACTTGTTCTCGCTAAAGTGGGGGCAAAATGTATAAGCATGAATTTGCACCCCTAATGCAAATTCCCTTTTACCCCCTTGCACTTTAGAAAACCTAAGGCGAAGGTTTAATTCCACTTAAGCCCGTTGTCCACATCACACTTGGTGCCAATTTTGTGTGTCCGTGGGAGAATTTCTGTCAGGGATGCCCACGCGGCGCACAAACATTCGTGCACCGTGCTTATGTCCCTAGCAAATTCCTACAGCTAGAGACTACAAATATGTTACATTTTCGATTGGAAGTTAAAGTGTAATGCCCCTTTTTGGTTGGCCAACCTAAATATGGCCATTTTTCATCCTTTCCTTCATATTCTTCACTCTCTCATTCATTCGGGGAGTTTTACAAGATATTGAATTCATTTCTTCACACTTTCTCCACTCCTTCAAGCATTCACAAGCTTTGTAGCAACACTTTTCACTCCATAACAACAATCCACTACTCCATCACTCCGATAGTGCAAGCACAGGACAAAAACCATGGCAACAGAGGCTTGAGTACCTCTCACTTTTCTCCTCCACAAGCCCTGAGCACTTTGGACGGAGGTGGTAAGCTCCTCTTATCTCTTCTATCACCTTTGGTTGAGTAAGCACATACTGTTTGTAGTGTCTTTTATTTATGTAGCTTGTATTTCCTTTCTTTATCTCTACTTATATCATTGCAAACTTGGGTGTCTGTGGAGATGGAAACACCAAAATGGGGATTTGACTGAGGCAGGCCCCTAAACAGCCCCAATATTTCGCCCTTTTTTTGTGTGTAGGTGGAGAGATCTTGAAGCAAGCTAGCGAGAAGACTATTGTCCGAGAACGTCTTCATCACCCTTGTGGTAATATTTTTTTTTTATCACATAAATATTTATATCTCACTCTTCCTAATCTCATTTTGTTGTTCAAGAAACATCTAAACTAGGATAGCAGTCCTTTCTTGAGGATTTAACCTCATCTCTTAGGTTTTCTGGCTGTACGAATGCCAGCATACCTGTGAGACACCAACGTGCCGTGCTATCATCCTGGAACCATGCTTCTGTCCTATGACAGAGAGCTACCTGAGACATAGAATTGACCTTAAAAATCGACTTGTCTGGTCTCCCTTCAACTCTCGGGATTGCAGAGTGGTCGAAGGACACCTAGTCCTCATCATTCTCATCCCTTCTATCCTAGCATCCCTTGAAATTGAGGTAAGTTAGGGCAACCTTTCCGCTCTTGGCCTTTCGTGACTTGGGACCTTGTAGTGGTTGGACCCCCTCTCTTACAAAAATATATTCAACAAAAGAGTTTCCTTTCAACTATTCTTTCAAAAAAAAAATCTCAATATACAAGAGGAAAAAAATTCAATATGCACATTTTCCTATCTAAACTTAGAGATTTAATGAAGTTAAATCTATGTTTTTCTTCAAATCCCTTTTTTATTTTGATATGAATGTTTGACCTCAATAAATTTGAACATGTAAATTTAAATTTTTCTTTTCAAATGATTATGGTTGAAGCTTTCAATTCTTTATATTTCCACGAGTTTTGAATCATTACTAAAAGAAAAATTTTTCACTAACAATTTGAATATGATTTAAGGACAAAATGATGAAAAGATTGTTATTGTAGGTTTTTTATTTTCTTTATGTTAGAGGATATTTATTTTTTCCTACACATATTATTAAGCTTTCTTAGGTTATTTAGACATGGTTATTATGAGAAAACATGGCATAATCCTTTTGGAGTGTAAAGATGTAAGCCTACTTGATGAGATTAAGGTTTGGTGTTTGGAAATATGTTGGAGATGGTTATGAAATTCTTGAAAATCCTCCAAGAGATCAAGTAGGAAAGAAATCCTTTGATAATAATGCTAAAGAAAATAATGTTATTTAATGTGGGTTATGGAAATATGAGTTTGTCAAGATAATGCTTTGGAAGAATACAAAAGAGATTTGGGACAAGCTTCATAATATTGATGAAGGTAATGAAAAATTTAAGCAAGCAAAGCTTCAAACCTATCGAGGACAATTTGAGTGTCTGAAGATGAAGGAAGAAGAGAATATTGTTGCACATCTACTCCGGGTGGATGAAATTGTCAATACAATCAGAGGACTTGGTGAAGAAGTGAAAGAGCTAGTGATTGTAAAAAAGGTACATAGATCCCTTCCCACAAGATTTGATTCAAAAAAATTTGTTGTTGAAGAAGATAAAGATTTGAACACTTTAACAATGGATGAACTACATGGGATACTCATTGCATATGAGATGTAGATTGTGAATGATAAGTCTTCAAAGAAAGAGGCAACTTTTAAAGCATCAAAGATGTAGCATTGTAAATTGTCACCCTTGATAATCTTACACTATGTTTTTCTCCCCCTAAATTATTGAGCCTAATTGGCCCCCCTAATTTCCCAAATTATGCATTATATAGCCCATGTGTACTACTTTTCGAGAAATTGCAAGCATAGAACAAATGCATCTAGTTATTAATTTTCCCCTAATAATTAATATCCTAGAAAATAGGGTCAGGACCCATTCACCCTAGGGAATATGTTTCCCCCTATTTTGTCGGGGACCAATTTTGGACATGTTGGTTTTAGCATTTTAACATTCAAAATTCAACTTGCAAATATTGGCTATCGAGGTTTAATCTTTGGGAAATTAGAGAAATGCCTATAAATACCTAGTTACTGCATCATTTGAAAACTAACAAGGGATATCAAGAAAACTATTGGTGATCTTATGATCAAGAGCACTATCAAGCAAGTCAAGAGCAACATTTTAGAGCTTTATTGTAGCAATTCAAGATCCTAACATCATGTCAAATCCTATGTGAGTTTTGTTGGTAATATGTGTTTTTATTGATATCAACTCAAGATTGGTTGTCATTGATGTCAAGTGTGTGTGCTGAAGTTTGTATAATACTCTGGTGATAATTGATGTGCAAAGATATCTGTTGATATAGTCAATAATGCAGTATATGGATGAATAGTGATCAACCTGAAGCCTGTGTGTGATGCAGAGGTGGGTACACTTGTTCAAATATGTTTCTTGCATGCCTACATTGATATCTTTCATGTTTGGTGTACCACACAATGAGATAAGTTGTAGAAGATTTTCTAAGGCATTCACAAGAAAAATTCATGGTATTTCGGTTCGCATCCTTCCATAGAACAAGATTTTATCTTTTATTTTAGAAGATAAGATGGTCGAGATATGAAGGTGTTATATCCAAAAATTCAAGTCATTGCACCTTCTATAGTGAAAGTTATAAGTGGTAGAGTTCTGATTTGTGCTCTAACAGAGTAAAGTGTTGATGAAGGCTTAATGGAATGCTCTGCATTCCTCAGGAGTGTTAGGTATGGTTGTGAAAAATAGGGATATGTTCATAGAGGTATATGGATTTATCCTTGCAATTCTCATGTGTTTTGGTGGTTTGCAAGTACAATTTTGAAAGGACAATATAGTACAATTGGTTCCAAATGCTTAATTATTCCACAAAACATATGTTTCTCTTCTTGAGCTAGTACTTAATGATCAAATACTTTAGAATATGGTTGAAGAGGTATTGTGCATGGACTATATTGTTCACATCTTGGTCCACATGATGCTTTTGGTTTCTCCTCAATGGTATAAAGTTGAACAGTTGCCAATTTTGGTGTTGTTGTCATTGTTTAGACCAATAATCTCGTTTCCTTCATTTGCGGTTGATCATAATTATTTAATTGTGATTTGGAGGATGTGTTGTGATGCTTTTTGGTCCTATTATACTGTGTATTGATCCACAACTCATTTTCTCTTCATAATGTATATATTTGGAGTCGACCTGTGTTGTATCATACGTTTCATCTAAAGATCATCTTGGAGCTGACCTAGTTAAATTTTTGAGTTGTTGTAGATGGTATTTATAGAAGAAAAAACTCAACTTTGAATGGAATGAAATATACAGAGAGTTGAGATTGAGCAATATGTTGAATATGAAGTGTGCAAAGTTAGTATGATGGAGTGATTGTGCAAAAAAGGACTACAACATCAACATATGCTAGATGATTCTTTATAGAAGTTCATGTTCATGTTTCTCATTATAATTTTCATGTATCCTACTTTGAGATAATGAGTCTCAATAGGTCCTTGTATCTTTCCCTAAGGTTGTGTGCCTTAGTTTGCAATTCCTTAGGCAATGAGCCTTAAAGAACTATATTTTTTTTGTAAGCAGTGAGCTTCATATATTTTGAGTCAACTATCACCATGGTTTTTCCCTCGTTGTGTTTTCCACATGAAAATTTGGGTGTCCTTGCACGTGATGCATTTTTTAATTTATTCTCTTCTTTTAGTTAATGTGTTTTGATGTTTAATCTGCAAATGGAAATGTTTAAGTTTTAGTATATGCTGAATCACCCCCCTCTCAACACTTTGGTGTGTTCAACAATTGGTATTAGAGCTAACAGCCTTTGAGAAGCATAATAGTTGAGGTAGATCCTATACTTGAACACAAGGGGTATGTAGCAAAGATTAATGATATGTTTATTTCAAAACTGGATCTAGAGTCAATGGAACCTGAAGGTTGGGACATCAATCCAAAAGATTGTGTAGATTCTAAAGGAGAACTTCATTCTACCCTTGAAGATCTGTATGAAGCAAGAACACTAAACATAAAATATAATGTCATGATTGAAAAATCAAAGGAGACAATTACCAAATTGAGAGCACAAGCTAAGAAATCAAAAGAAGAAATTGAAAAACTAAAAACTCAAATGGAAGGAGGTAAATGATGTGAGGATCAACTCAAGGAGGCAGAAGATATGATCTCTAATTTGAAAGTCAAAGTTGAATAAGGTAAGAGTATTGAATATTGTTTGAATACCAAGCTCAATGATAAAATTGTTGAATGCTCAACGCTTGAGGAAGAGATTGCCTCTCTGAGAAAATAACTTGAAAGAGAAAAAGAGAAAATTGACAAGGGTCTAAAACTGAGAGGAGGCTCTAAAATTCTTGATGAATTGATTAAATCTCAAAATCCATCAAAAGAGAAATCTCGTCTTGGTTTTGAAAAAGGGAAAAATCCTACAACCAATGCATTTTCAAACTTATATGATAACTCCAAAGCAGAAGGAAAGCCTAAAACAAAGGAGGAGAAATCTTACAGTGAAGATTCTAAAAAGAATGCCTCTGAAGATGTAAATATAGATCAAGATAATAATAAATAAGGTGGATTCATTCTTGTCTAGAGAAAAAAAGGATTCAAAGGTCCTCCACCAGCTAGACAACATGCCCCTACCAGGTTCAATCAATCTTTTCAAGGCTATTGTTATTATTGCAATAATTTTGGACACAAGGTTGTTGAGTGTAGAAGTAAGATGAGTAAAAATTCATTTAGGCCTCCAAGGTACAATGCTATAAAATCTCAATCATTTCATGGTTAGTGCTATGCTTGTAATAAATTTGGTCATAAGGATAATGGATGCAAAAGTAAAGTGATAAGAAATAGTAACACTATGATTTCTCAATCCTTCTATGGTTACTACTACACATGCAATAAGTTTGGGCATAAGGTTGTTGATTGCAGATCTAATGTGAGAAGAATTGATTATACTCTACAATCCAATATCACCTTCTATAATTGTAATAAATCAAGGCATATTGCAAGGTTCTACAAGGGAAAGAATGTAAGACCTTTTTCTTCTCAAAAGAAGACTAATCAACAAAAGATGGGTAATGAAAATGTTTGGTAGGAAAAACAAGTTCAACACAATGAGAAGAAGGATGATTTTTCACTTGTACATTCTACAGAAGATCCTAAGACAAATTGAGCTAGAGCATTATCTCAGGGGAAGCTATGATTTGCAAACCCTTTAAACCACTAAAAAGGAAAATATGCTGATTATTTCAGCATAGGAGAAGAATTGGAGCAATTCTTACAGCATGGAGATTTGTTGAATACTATTGAATCTATTGTTGATGGTTTCGAAGCAAGAGAATGTTTCACGGAGGTATGTCGAGCTTCACTTTATCCCTGTGATGACATAGTGAAATCTAATAGAGGGTTTACCTAATAAAGTGTGAATGTGTTTAGGATAGAAAGTTAGGGCTTTTGAAAGGCCTTTTATGTGATTTTTGGATCATTTAATCTTATTTTCAATCAAGAGCATTTGTGTTTGTGAGCAAAGAAGAAGAGTGCTTAGTTTCTCAAGTTATTTGTGTGAAACCCTTGTTGTGGTGTTTGAAGATTTATGAAGGAATTCTAATGGAGACACCTCATGTACTTGATGTAGTTGAGAAACCCATGCCCAAATATAAGAAGTTTCCTTTCAAGGCAATGGAAGTGGACAAATATGGCACATTCTTAAATGTTCTAGCAAATATTATGTACTGTGAAGATATAAGGATTTACATCCATGCCCAGTTGAATGAGATTGACCATACCTCCTTCTTTGAAGTAGTCTGACATGAGCTGTTGAATGAGAATGGAGTATACAAGCTCAAATATGCAAATATTGTTGCAAAAGGGTTGGACATCTGCAAAGACTTTCTAGACTTTTGTGAATGCCAGGAATGGGTAAGAATTATCTTGAGCCACATTCATAAAAAAATCATTTGGCTAGACAAACCCCACAAGATCACAAAGGATGCAATTAGGGTTTTTATTGGTCTTTGTGCCACCAGACCAGTCCCAATGCTAAATTTAGTAAGGAATGAAATGGTTATGGAGCTCACCGGTGCTAAGTTTGATAAGATATCCCTAACAGTAAAGGATATCCTTGATCCTAATGTATACTATGCATCAATGGGGATTGCATATAAGATTTACTTCACAAACAAAGAAGGGCCTGCCACCACCATTGCAATTCACATCGTATATCAAATAGTAAAGGAAGGTTCCAAATTTTATCTATGTGAGTTGTTGAGAGTGCAATTAATGGAGAAATTGAAGAAGATAAAAGAACCCATTATAACTTCAAGTTTAGTTCCTTGATTATATGCCTTGATTTTTTTATTTTGAATGAGTTACCTAGTTTTAAGGGTAATATTTGGGATAAGTTCACTCTAGTAGCAACTTAGATCAAACAACATATAATTTTTTTTTAGAATAAGCAAGCATATACTACTTTCTATTGGGGATTTTTAAATAATTTGAAAACTGAGATGTAGAGCATATATAGGATACCATCTAGTCTAGTCTAGAAGTATGAGAATAAGGTGACTTTTATGGTGAACAAGGATCATTATTTCATGGAAGAAGTGGATCCTAAAACCTCATGGATTCTTGATTTTCCTTATGAGGTTGAACATGAATTTGTACAAGGTTATATAGATATTTTGTTGTCAAAACCTAAGGATCCCAAAGCAAAAATATTTGGTACATATAGAGAAATCATGGATGAGATTTACTAGAAGCAAAGAGAGGAAGCCAATGGAAAGAAAGTGGAAAGGGTGCTTAAGGAGATGGGTGCTCCACAATACTCAAAGATAAAAGATAAAGATGAGCTTCACAAGATATTGGGTACTTCTTTAGAGACTACATTTGATGTTCCTATGGAGGTTTCCAAAGCTAAATATGTTCCTCTAGAACATAGTCAAGGTTCAAGGAGATTTGGTAGATCCTCTTCTATTGTTGTATTTGCTCCACAACCCTCCAAATCAACTCAGTCATCTAGTGGAAGAAGAAAAGAAACATTTGTTACTCCATCGTAGAAGAAAACCATAAGTGTTGTGCAACCAAGACACAATAAAAAGGAAAAGAGAAAAAAACTTGATGAGGATGAACCAAAATAGGAGGAAGAAACTAAAATTGAAGATATCTCCTTGCAAAAGAAGAAAGGAAAGAAGATTACAAAAGAAGAAGTTGAGAAAACCCCTCTGGTTAAACATGAACCCCTTGATTTAGGGCCATCTTAAATGGAATTGTTGAGTATGGCCTACTAGATAGTATAATGGAGCTACATCCAGAGGTCCCTTTAGAAGACAAGAAGATAATTGAGAAGTTTTTCATTGAATATATGCTCATGCAGAACATTCCTTTTAGTGACATTATTGATAAAGCTTCAAATAGCCTTGTTGACGCCTTAAGGTAGAAAAGAGAAGAAGATATCAAGGATGATAAAGAAATAAAACAACAAGCAAATGACAAATCTAGGATCTTTGTCTCATAAGAAGAAAAAAAGATTGTCTGAAGACAAGCCAAGGATCTCTACACCAAAATAAGAATAGGTCTGCTAATGAGCTTGGATAAGGATATTAAATGAAATATTCAAAGTGAAATTGAAGACATTACTAAGAAGATCATTGATGAGATGCAAAGTAAAGCAGATGTTGATTCATAGGTGCCCGTGGATATTCATATGAAACTCATAATGAGCCCCCTCCAAAGAAAATAAATGAAAAAGATATATTTGAAGTACAAGGACCCTCTTGAATTCAAGAAGAAGAAGAGAAATAAGAGAAAAATGATAAGCAAAATGAGGAGATTTCTCCTCCGATGAATATTGGTGCACAAGGTACAAAAGATCAAGGTGAAGTGAGTGTCCCTTCTTTCGAGGAACACTAATTCTGGTAAGGAACATAATATTCCTCCTCCAAAGAATTCAAGGAATGATGAAAAAAAGAAAGAGGATGATCCTATGAATGTTCATAATGCAAAGGAGAAGTCAGTTGAGAAGCAAGTTACTTCTATGGATATAGATGAGCGTTATTCAAACTCTTTCAAGGACCTACTAGGACTACAGATGCAATTTCAACTTGTGGTGACTCCCTAGCTTCTACAAATTCCTAATCTTGAAGGATAAGTTGAATTTTCAAACATTTCTCTCCTTTATAAGTTACAACTTGGAGACATTCTGCATGCTTCCACAATGAAGGAGATTCTACAGGAACATGTGAAGAAGAGTGGATTAATTGATGATGTTGTGAAGATCATTCAAGAAGGTTTACTTGAGGTAAACATTGACTCTTCCTTGCCTCCAGAAAAAAATTTAGAACTTTTAATGGAATATTTCAAAGATCATTCCTCTCACATGGAGCAAAAAGTAGAACAAGAGGCCTTAAGGAAGATAAATGATAAAAGGATGGATGATGCATCTGATCGGTGTACCAACACACACAAAAAATAACAAGAGAACATGATGATGTTTAAGGAATGTATAGATGAAGTTACTAGCTTATATCAGTTTTATTTGAAATAGCCAACTTCCACTAAAAATATCAAAAACCAGATTGACTCAATTGAGTCACAAATCACTCAATTGGCCGAAGTATATGGTTTGTCAAAGGATAAGGATGGATCAATAAGAGCTCAAATAGAAAATATTCATTTGCAATTGACATTGCTTTAGGACCAAAGAGTAGATAAAGAAACAGTTTGGTCAGCTAAGGGAAGAAGTCAACTTGAGACTTGCTTCATTATCTGGGTTGCTTGCTGAAGCAGAAAAGATTGAGAAAAAAATGAAGGCTCCAAGTAGTGTGGAAGAGGCTGAGGATTTATGCATGTAGTTTGAATGTCAAAATCATATTCTCACTATAGAAAAAGAAAATTGGGTTGCAACTTTGGTGCACCTCAAGGAAATTTACAAGAATATTCTACCTTCTAAGGAAGTTACAAAGATGTAGATAAGATAATTTTGTCTTTGTATAGTTTTGCAAAATATTGCAATATATTTTTGGGTTTTTGTTGAAGATATTTTTTACATAGCATCTATTTTTGGGCATCTCCATCTTAGGGGGAGAGTTTTGATAGAAATCATACAGTACTTGGGGGAGTTCATGCAGTTTTTGGGATGATATAAGTAGAAGATATTATGTCCTTTGCCCTTGATATCAAAGGGGGAGAGAAGTCTTGTAGATATATGAGTGTTGTTATCAATGACAAAGGGGGAAATTGTTGGAAATATGTGTTTTCATTGATGTCAACTCAATATTGGCTGTCATTAATGTCAATTGTGTGTGTTGAAGTTTTTGTAATACTCGGGAGTTAGTTGATGTGAAAAGATATGTGTTGATATAGTTGGCAATGCAGTATATGGATGAATAGTGATCAATCTGAAGTCTATGTGTGATGTAGAGGTGGGTACACTTGTTTCAATATGTTTCCTACATTCCTATTTTGATATCATTCTTTTTTGGTGTACCACACAATGAGATAAGTTGCATAAGATTTTCTAAGGCATTCACAAGACAGAGTCATGGTATTTTGGTCTACATCCTTTTGTAAAGAAAGTTTTATCTTGTGGTTTAGAAGATAATATGGTTGAGATGAAAAGGTGTTATATCACAAAATTCAAGTCATTACACATTCTATAGTGAAAGTTATAAGTGATAGAGTTCCAATATGTGCTCTGGCAGAGTAAAGTGTTGATGACACATCTATCTCAGAAATGAATGAACCTGAAAATGCACAACATGAACATGCACTAGAACATGAGATTGAGAAGCAAGAATAAAATGTGCAAGAAGATGTGGTTGTAGGTAATTCCTCTATGGTGGTGGAGAATGTTGGAGGAGAAAATAATAATGAGATGCGAAATATCCTAGATAACTTGGATGAAGCACAAGTAGAACAAGGTTTGCCCCCTCTGGACATGGAGAAAAATGCAGAGCAAAAAGAAGTTACACAAGACAACCCAAAGAATTTAGAGGCACAAAACATCGAAGACATGCATCCTCTAGAAGATAAAGTGAAATCAATTGAAGAAGAGAATAATATTGAGGAAGAGTCTAGTAGTGCAAGTAGGGAGCAAAGTGACATAAAAGTTGAAGAAAGCATTGGTGACAAGGAAAATGCTGATGAGAAGAAGGAAAGAGAAAGTGTAAAAATGGTTGGTGAATCCTCCAAAGCTTCCAGAGATTCCTTACTATAGTTCCAACCATTGGTACTTGCACAAATTTTGTAGCTACCTTTGTAATAGGAACAAGTGGAGATGAGTAAGATTTCTCCTCTACATAAATTGTAACTTGGTGTTGCATTTCATTCCTCCACAAGAAAGGAGATATTAGAAACTCACCAAAAGAGTGCAGAGTTAATTGAAGAAGAATTTTATGTGTTATAGGAAGGTATTCCTAGAGCAAAAAATAATGAATCTTTGTTTGGTGTGGAGAAGTTACAGTTATTGTTGGATTCTTTCAAAGACTATTCTACCGGTTTGGAAGAGAGGATGTAAAAAAATATGACAAAGAAGGTCAATGAAATGAGATTGATTGAAATATCTGACAAGTGCATTGTTGCACATGTCAACTATGCGAAAATCTGAAAAATATGCAAAAGTGTTTGGATGAAGCAAGGACTTTGTTTCAATTCTGTTTGAAATGGCCTAGTTCTACAAAAAACATAAATGATGAAATAGACTCCATTGATTCACAAATTGATTAGGCCTTTGGAGCATATGATCCGGTAAATGATGTAGATGGTATTACAAGGATGGTAATAGAAAATCTATATGGACAATTTTTGTAGCTGAAAGATAAAAAGGAGAAGATAATAGTGTAGTACAATCATATTAGAGATTTGGTAATTGCAAGGCTTACCCCCTTGACTAGTGTATTAGAAAGTGTGAAGAAGTTAGCGCAAAAGAATCTGGTACCTAGTTCACCAGATGAAGGAGAAGACCTCCTTATGTAACTTGAGAACTAATGTTGCATGCTTTCCTTCACATAGAAGGATTGGGAGGCACACCTTGCAAAATTGAAGGTGTCTTACAAAAGTATTTTTCCTTCTTCTAGTTGATTACATACATTTCTATTTTATTTATGCAGTTTCAGATTTCTTTGTACATATTCAGATGTATTGGAGAATATTGCAGCACATTTTTTTATCACTTTTTATGGATAACATTGTAAGGGGGAGCTATTCTCATGTACATACATGTATATTTGCAAAGAGGGAGAATAACAGAGATAGGTTGAAAAATATGATACTATGAACTCTTTGCCCTTGATGTCAAAAGGGGAGTAGTTTGATATTTTTTGAAGGATACATGTGTTACCATCAATGACAAAGGGGGAGATTGTTGAAAGTTTTGTTTGTTATTGAGAAGATTGGTGGATGTATGGCATATGATGTTACTATGGTGTTATCATTGATGTCAACATTGTAGTGATGTGAACATTGATATATATAACTACTGTTTGATGAGCATGATTGAATGTAGTGATGACAACCTATTATATAGATGAAGTTTTGTTGGTATGAAATAGAACAATTTTTTATAGAATTGCCTAAGTCCCAAAGTACAATTTCCAATGTATAGTGAACCAGTTTTGAGGTCTACATTACTCCACTATGAAGAATATGGTTATGCAGTTTTAAGGTAATTTTGGTACATGTTGGAGTAATTTAAATCCAAGTTTTCACATAATGAATCCTTTTGTAGTTGAAGTTGGAGTTGATAGAGTATCACTTTGGATATGGCAAAGCTACAGTGACAAAGTACCTGATTGGAATGCTCTGCATCCCACCATAAATGATTATTATGGTATGTAGTTTTGAGGGAGTGTTTACAGATGTCAGAAGTGTCTTTGGGGTATCTATATCAAATTCTCTCATTTTGAAGGCAACAAGAGCACCAAACATTTCATTAATAGAGTATTGATCCAAGTCTTTAGATTCTTCAATGGTAGACACCTTATGACTATAAGTTTTATGGAGAGATCTCAAAACCTTCTTCACAATCTCACTTTATTTTACTTCTCCACAAAGTCTAGTGATTCTAGAGACAATTTCTTATACTCAAAGCATGTAACTTGTAATGTTTTCATCTTCTATCATATTTAGAGTCTCAAATAGACACTTTTAAAGATCTAAATCTTAGCTTACTTCAATTTTGTATCACCTTCATAGATACTGCTAAGATTTTCCTAGACTTCCTTAGCAGAGCTAAAATTCATCACCTTCAAAAGCTCTGAATCAATCAATCCACATAAGAGAACATTCTTAGCTTTGGCATTGCACTCATATAATCTGATTTTAGTAGGATCTATTGGAGGAGTAGTAGGAGCAATATAACCATCTTTGACTAATTTCCAAACACAAAACTCTAGGGAGTTTAGCTATCCTTCCATTCTCAATTTCCAAAAAGCATAATTAGTCCCATCAAACCTAAGACCCTTGTATGAACCATCATGTGTCATCCCAGATCTTTGCATCAAGTTTTTAGGCTTCTTCAAAGGAACTTGGATTTGATACCAATTGTTGGATACACCCAAAGACCGAGAGAGGGGGTGAATCGGTCTATACAAAAAATTAAACCTTTTCAAAACTTAGGAACTCTTCAGTACAATACCAACTTCTTAATCCAATCAAAACCCTTAAATAAAATAGTAGTAGAGAAGGATATAACAATATAAAGATTCAACAACTTTGAAAATCAAAGATAGAGCAGTTCTAACTATAATAAAATCAACAACAATGGGAAATAAACAAAGAACAAACACATGCACAAGGAGACACTAGATTTACGTGGAAAATCTAATGAGGTAAAAACCACGGTGAGAGTTAACTCATAATATAAAGGCTCACTGCCAAAAGAGACTTGCAAACCAAGGCTCACAACCTCAACACAAGATACAAATGACTTGTTGAGCTGAAGCAATCACAACTTCAAGAGAAAGATACAAGTCCAACTAATGAGATTCACTATCTCAGATAAGGATACAAAGATTTAGATAAAGATTACAATATTTGTTAATAATTTGTGCTCTGCTGACTGAGGCATTAAGGCACATCTGATCTTTCTTATAGATACTGTAGTACTAGCTTTATTGGATATGCAATACATTCCACATTCACACTTGTTCACACTTCCATACCTCTTGCATCTGAAATGATCTTGAATACATATCCACCATAATTCTTCAAAACTTCAATTAGGTTAGCCAAGAACTTGAATATAATCAATGAATTCAACAAGTGAGCCACCAAAACATAGTGCGGTCCTATCCCAAAGATAGAAAGGACCAAAAAAAATCTTATTACATCTTCCAAAGTGATCCAAAAACAATTCACACATTGGTGTACATCATTCTAATTCAGCATCAAGGAAATGAGTAGATGAAACATGAAGCACATAACTAGTCAGCCCAAAACATACTTCTAACTAAATTTACTAAATGCGGTTCTAACCAAGAAAAGTTAGGACCCAAATCTATCATAACACATCTTCAATTGTTGGCACAAACCCCCAAGCACATGGCACAAGAAAAAGAGCAAGCCCTATCGACCAAATATCTACAAATAACCCAAAAAGTTAACTCAAGACATAATGCAACAACAAAGCGCCCAATCAACAACATACAAATCACTTGGGGATGTTCCATGAACATCCAAAAATACTTCCATACAGTTATTTCATATTTACATTCCATCAATAGCCATCGTAGATCAAGTAGGAACATAAAACTTCATTCAAGAAGCATAAAATGCATAAACATGAGATACTACATTAACTGAACAACTTACAAACCACTTCATCGCATGAAATTGGAACATAGACAACTCATAGACATTGAGACCAAATTCACCAAGCTGCAAGATCAAAGACATCAATGTGGATAAATGCAGAGCATTTCTCGAACAATTCCAAAGAACCAACAACATTACCAACCTTCTGCAATTCATAGAAACCTTTTGGACAACATTGGTGACTTGAAAAGATAGGAGTGCAACATCCACAAAGCATTAAATTTGAATCCCAAACCATAAGCCAATATCTTCAATAGTGGAGGAATGTGGAGAATTCTCCCATGTAGACTTTAAAGCAACTTCTTGAACTAGAAACACTTAAGCAACTTGCAGAGGTCAAATCTTTCTTTCAACAACATATGCTTTATCAGGAACATTAGGAGAGAGCATAAGACATATTGTAGACCTTCAACAAAATCTCTCCATTGTCAGTAATAATTCTAATGCTTATAATCCTCATCTTAATATATCATTATGAAGCCAACTCTACTGACAAAAATCATACTCAATACATCTTTGATTTGGCATGACATCCAACCATGAAATTCAACAAACATCAGATAAGGTATGAAATCCAACCATGAACTTCAATAAAAAATCAGATAAGGCATGAGATCAAACCATGAACTTTAGTAAACATTAGATAAGACATGACATGCAACCATGAACTTCAGCAAACAATTTTTGCCATCAATCTTTCTTACTTCTTAAGTGATAACAATGATGACAACCACAAACAATTCACTAAGTACTACCATCAAACCTCACAAACATATGATAATCGATAGTCAACATTGACATCAATGACAACCACTACCAATAATCTCCTCAAGTGTCGACATCAATGACAACAACTACCAACAAGCTATTAGACAAAAATTCTTTCTATTTGAAAAATATTAAATTTATAATATTCTATTAGGCATACTATCTAGAGATAATTAAATAGGGTTTTTGGAAAGGTTGGAGAAAAAAAATATTATGAAGTATCTTTATGGAGTTATAAATGCGGCCAAGTTTAAAGAAAAAATATACTTTCAGTTAATTTTTTTTAAATTTATCTTTTTCCATGATTACTCAACATCTCACATTAATTGAAAGTCATCATCATAAGGTTTTCAACACTTTCTAAGGGATCATGAACCAGTAATGAGTTCCAAAATGCATTAGCCTAAGCGAGAAAGTTTTAAAAATAAATAAAAAACTTATTGGTTTTGGTTTGCTCTATTAAGTTTGAAGTAGGTAGTCCTAACCACCTAAAATTCCTCATTCAAGTTTCAAAATGATTTTGGTCAAAGATTTTTATAGTTATAGTACCTACTCCACTTCTTGAAATATATTATGTTATTACTTTGCAATGGTTAGGAAATTGTTTTCCTGAGTTTTGCCTATCAATTGCTCAATTTTCAAAATTTTCAAATTGATGTGTAAGTCCTTATCAAGTGTTCGAGCATGCAAATTGTGAAATCTCTTTCTTTGATCAATATTAGTTTATGTTGTTTCATTCTTCAAAGTAATTCAAGTGTGTTTTGGTGATGTCAAATTGGTTTTGCCTACTTTAACACAACTTTTTGGTTTAAGTCTAAAATTGGGTGTAGTGGCAAAAAGTCGTGAAATTCGCGAAAATAATTAATTCTAAAAATTGATGAAATTTGATACAAATTACTCCAATGGGGTTATTGCAGGGGGTATTTCAGCCAATTTAATCAGTTTTGGAGTCTTGAATCTTCACAGGCTTAGATATTTTAATGCTTCATTTTTCTATGCATGGGATTACAAAAGCAATTAAATATGATTTTTTAGAGAAGATGGGAAAATTTCACTTAATGGGTTTCTTTGCATTGGTATTTTGAACAATCTGAAAAAAATTCAGGTGAAAATGTGCAACCAATCAAAAGTTACAAAAAAATATTTATTTAGTAGGCTCATGGATTTAACTAGCTTTCAATTGTTATGACAATTTTTTTTTTGGATTATTTTGGATCCAATGTTGTCGAAGCATAAGAAAGATTTTATGGATAGAAGAGGTTTTCAAATTCTAGGACACAGTTTGGTTTCACGGTGTTTGGATTATTAATTACTTATTTTAATTAATTAAGTAATTAAAAGCATAAGTGAAAAAATTTAATTGAAATTGAAAATAAGATTGTTCAAGTTCACAACTCGAAATTCTAACTTAGAAAAATGGATTGTGAGTTCACAAAATTCCCAACTTACAATCCAAAATCTTAAATTAGAAAAATGAATTGTGAATTCGCAAAACCCCCAATTCAAATGAAATTAACATTAAATTAATAGTTTAAAATAACACAAATGAAATTGACCTTAAATTAAAAACCTTACGTACACCATTCTTCTCCTTTATTTTTGGCTTTTCGTGGAGAGAAATAAAGATACAGGAGTTTGTGAGGCGTTCATCATGTGCATGCAAAGGTGAATGCAACTGAAGTTGTGGGCAGATAAAACTTTGGTTTTAACTCATGTTGTCACATTTCTATGCCATCTTGAAGGACTTCATAAAAGTCTACAATTAACTACTCCTCCATTCAATCAAATCTGCAGTGTTTGAAACAACATTAACTTTCTGCCACGCCACATGTGCATGTTCTGATACAGAGGAAGGCGACATTAAAAAGGTAGAATTCTTCTCAAGTTGTAACTGCTCTAATAGGTATGCATGCAGTGACTGCAGATTATGCTTGAATATGGGTTCATTGAAAAGGCTCTAGAAACTCTTACTCAAATGCAACCAGCAGTTTTAAAGTGCAAGATCCACGCCATCCTCCCATCCATGCAAAGAAATAGCCAAGAAGTTTTCGTAGCATGAAGGTTGCATGATTTGCACGTGCAGAGCAGGCTTTTGGATATTTACAAACTACGCCATGCATATACATCAAATGGATTAGTTAAGAAGGCGTTAGAAACTTTCATGCAAATGCAATTGTCATATGTAAAGCCGAACTCTTCAACCTTTGTCAGCTTCCAAGGCACAATAACCGTTAAATGTTATAAGTTGCAAGTGCCCTGATAGGTATGTATACAGCCGCGCCTTCTGTATGAAGTTTCAGATTAGTGAAGCTGAAGATACAAGAAAATATCCATGTTTGCACCTTTATATCTGCTAAGAGAGTAATTGTTAAAGAAAAGTGTCTGCATAGCCAGAGATGAGCAAAAGATGAGGAAGCCCGCGCCATGCAAATATGATTACAAGCGTATGTACAAAATAAATTTGTTGAAAATGGCTATAGATTTTCAAGCAAATGCAATTAGCAGGTATAAAGAAGAATTGCATTGCAACTGCATCTTTATGATTGCAGATGCAATAATTGCCATGGAAAAAGTTTGCATGATAAAAGTAGGTTTGTTGTGCATTTGTTTGAAAGTTTGAAGAAAATGCAACAAGAGGGTGTAAAGTCGAATAACATATGCTGAGAGCTTCAAGTCTATATCAAGACGGAGTTTTGAAATAGAACCAGTACAAGTGCATGCAATTTGGGAGTAGAAATAGTGCATCTGTGTTATTTTTGAAACATTACAAAAAGGCAAGATTTTGCTCACATTGATGATATGCGTCATGAAATTCTGATAGTGAATGAAATAGTTGCATAGTGTTCTCAAGTGACATCATCATAGTTTGCAAATATAAACTACAATTAAATCAAGGTATCAGTTTTAGAAAACATGCTTTTGAAATCGTAGACACGAAGCTAGGGCATGTCAATTTGCAATATTTTTGGAAAACTATGGAGGGAAAGAGATCATCTATGTCTTAGAGCTCAAGCTGCCAGTTTTCCAATATCAGCTCAATGTTGGATTTGGTTCTAGAATGTATGAAGAGTTATAACCCAGAAACAAGGGAGATAAAGACAATTGATGATAAGCTTGTAGCTAAGCCGGATAGTGTTTCAATCCGGCTACCCCTCAGACACCAATTTGTCAATATTGACAAAGAGATTGCAGAAGCACACTTTTCTGAGAGGAAGGATGAATGTCTCAATATTATAGCGAGGAATTGTTTACAAGTTCCAAAAGGAGGAAAGTCTCAATTATCTAAGATTCAACAAAGGTCAATCTTCATTGATGAAGTTTCAAATATCATTATGTTGCTTCATAGATTGATGGGGAATGAGGATTCAAAGGATTTTGAAAACTGGATGTTCTTGTTCATAATCATCATATGTGTAGGAAATTAGTTCATTGATGGGGAGCGATTATCAATGATAACCTTCATAGTCAACTAACTTGATTTGAAGAGAACCAATACTTTTATATGACATCATACCTCTTCTATTTAATTGCTCACATGAAGACATGGCCAGGGTCTGACACCAAAGGAGTTTTCAACAACACCACTCAGATTTTTTACTATTATACACAACTTCAATTGGATCAAAGTCAAAAATATTTTAGGAAGGTGAATGATGCATTCACTATGTTGATAGTCATAACACTTCAGGGGAATTTAGAACTCTAGATTTCACCAAAAGCAACCATTCTCATCAAGAAGTATGACAACTATTTCATCCAATTCCCAAAGTTTACTTATATCCGGGTAGGAGGTTTTGAAATATTTCCTTAAAAATTTCCTAAGATATGTGGATGGTAAGCTCGTCCTGAAAGAAAGTTGCAACAATCAATAAAAAGTTCAAAGAGATGAGTAAATCAAGGTTTTCATTCCCTATTAGTCTAGGGTATTATCGTTGTAAATCATTTTTTGATGCTCAAAACATTGAGTGATCAACAGTGAAGCTGAAAATGTATTTTTACTCTGCAAGGATCCCGTTTGATAGTAAAAACTATTTTAGAGATAAATTGGATTTTGGTCCAATTTATTATCATCTCCCCGACATTGAAGATTTTTGGGAAGATTGCGAGGATGATTATGAAATTTTCAAAAGAGATTGGATGATATTTTCTTTAAAGTAGATCAAAGAATTCTGGCTATGTTTGAATGTGGAAGTGATTGTAGATGATGAAACAAATTTGATTGATCCAATATACTTTGAGAAGATTCAAGTACAACCTTTACCACCTATTTCTTGGGCAGAAGAAGAAGTCAAATTCATGAAATTCAAAATGGTTCATATTCTCAAGAGATCAGAATATTGGGTGAGGCGGAAAGTTATCGAGGCCACAACTACAAGACCTCTAGGCAAAGATAATTCATCGAGGAGAAAATTGACAAACAAGTAGCTTCTTCTTTGTGTTCTCTTTCTCAACCGTCCACTATAATCTCTAGTTCTCAAAAAAATGTGCAAGGAGGTGGTGATGATGAAGATCCTTCTAAGAGGATTGATCTCAAAAGCACATGTGGAGATGATTCAAAGATTAGAAAGAAAATATCAAAGTTAAAGGAGAGAACATTGAATCCCATATAGGACGAGGTTGAAGAGCAAGAGAAAATGGATCCTTAACCTTATCTTGGTGATGAAAATAAAAACACAAATATTTCTCCTTCTAATCCCATCATTTACACCATGATGAATCTAATGTTCCTCCTATTAAAGGGTATATAAAATACTTTATAGTTTTGTAATATTGTAAGAATCATTTAGACATTGTACAAGGTATGATAAATCATTTATATGATGATGGGTAAGAGTTTGGTCATCTTTTTGGACTTGGGTTGTTGTTATTTTATCTTTGAGTAGATTATTTTTGTCTTATAGTGAAGTTGAATAACCAATTTTATGAGAAAAATCTTGAAAAGTAGATACAAATATGTTTGTAACTCTTAAACATATGTCATGAGGTCTACTTCCATGTTAACTACTTAGGTCATGGTTTTAGCTAGTGGTTTTTAGAAACCATTTATAGATTGTTGGATGTCTTATATTGGAGCATTGAGATAATTATTTATAGGAGGAGGTGCATGTTGGAATAAACTTACTTTGTTGGAATGCTACTAGGCTTTCATAATGGATGCAAGATGGTATAATATTATTATTAGTTTATCTTCATCATAATATGTAATATGGCTATGGATGTTTTTCTGCATGGATGAGATGTGAAAAGTTTCAAAGTAGGAGCATATTACATGAGTTGATTTATAGGTTGAAAAATGTGTGTTAGAGATGGATGTTGGTCTCCATAATGAAACTAGTGGTTTATATTATAAATGTCTATTTGTTGAATAATACAATGGATTCATTAAGTTTTGATGGTGATGTTTTTGACCCAAAATAGTTTTCCACACATACATATTGTGATTATTATCTCTATGGTGGATGATATTTCTTCTTCTCTTTTTCATTCTCTTTTTGTTTTTCTCTAAAAGTGGGTATAAAATCCATTATTTTGTTGAATAATTTTATAGATATGTTACAAAAATTTCCTCTTAGGGCTAATGGGGATTTAAAATCTATTTCAAATAGTTTGTACAAGATCAAATATTAATCAAGTAGTGGGAGTTCTTAGAAGGGTTATGTATAACACAAGTAGAGAGCCTAAGAATTATGTGAAAAGGGAATTCAAATATTTTATATGAGTTTATAATTATTATATTTTTGTCATGGTACTAATGATGTGGGTAAGTTGTTTGATATATAAGAACTTTTCTATTGGGCTAGTGGTTTGGATAGTAAGAGATTCATGAGTACTTATGTGCTTACACTATTTGGAGATGAAGTTAGAGGGATGAGTAAAAGGCAACCCACTCTTGTGTTTTTCACTACAAAAGTAGAGTACATGATTTCTACACATGCCTACAAGGAGTCAATATGGTTATAAATTTTGTACATCAATACCTAGCTTTGAGCACTCAATAAACTTAGAATTGGATCTGATAGTCAAAGTGTTATTTATTTGAAAAATAATCTAATACATTACGCTCATACTAAGAATATAGATTTTGAGTATCAATTTTTGTTCATGATATGGTTTAGGATGATAAAATCATGATACAAAATCTTGTAACTTTCAATAATGTTATAATTTCCCTCATTAAGACAATAAGAAAAATAAATTTTATTGGTGTGAGCAAGCTCTTAGCACTTAATTTGTTTCTTATGTTCCTTATAATGTATTTACAATGTATTGATTATATGGAAAAAGTAGGTTTTGAAGGGACCCGAAAGCCTTTAGGAACCTAAGATGCATTTATGAAGTGTACTCAATTCACCAACTAGTTAACTAAACCAGGATGTGTCCCATCTCCCATGTAGGTGCCCATGTGCTCCTATTTTGTAGGAGCTCTCCCAAGGAATCCCCACATGCTCCTATCATTTAGAAATAAATACAAATGCCAAATTAAATTTTTATTTCATTCCAGATCAATCTCTTCCTAATTCTAGTGTTGTGAAACACATTCCAAGGACTTAGGAGATACATGGAATATGATTAGAATGCAATTAAATGGCATCCAATTCCCAACATTCTCCCACTTGACATTATACATTGCAATTATTCTAAACAAGGAATCATTAATTTAAATCAAGTACAAGACTCAAGGCCAATGGCAACCGGTTCATAAGATAATCTGCAACATTAATCAAAGTGTCAACTTTCTCAATTAATACCTTCCCACTCTAAACCATTTCTCACACAAAGTGATACTGCACATCAACATGCTTAGTACGAGCATGATACATAGGATTTTTGGCTAAACAAATAACACTCTAACTATCACATTCAAGTTTAATTTTCTTGCAATTAAAACCAATACCTTTCCCAAGTCTCTGTAACCAAACTACCTCTTTGGAGGCATGTGTAGTAGCCATGTACTTTGCTTCTATGGTGGACAAAGCAACTGTGGGATGCCTCTTACTCATCCAACTAACCACAACTCCAAACAAAGTAAACACATAACCAGTTGTTGACCTCTGACTATCCAGGTCTCCTGCCCAATCTGAATCAACAAAACCCTGTATGTCCAATGATCTATGCATAATATCAATATCATTAGCACCATGATAAACCAAATAGTAATCAGAAGTACCTCGCAAATATGTAAACACCCTCTTAACATAAGTCCAATGTTCTGAATACGAAGGTTAGACATAAACCTACTTAGAACTCCCACTACTTGGGCTATATATGGTCTTGTATAGACCATTGCATACATCAAACTACCAACTACACTAGCATAAGGAATCTCAAACATTTCCTCATAATCAAAATCAGATTTAGGACTCATGTCTAAACTTAACTTTGTGCCAACTGGTAAAAGAATATTAATTGGTTTACTATCCTGCATGTTAACCATTTCAAAATAGTATCAACATAGTTGCTTTGGCTTAAACAAAGATTTTTGTTACCTCTATCTTTGTTGATCTCCATACCAAGGATATATTTTGCAGCCCCTAGATCTTTCATCTCAAATGTGTTAGAGAGTTGTGCTTTTAATTCTTTGATCATTACCTTGTTGTTACCAATAAACATGTCATCAACATACAAGATAATAATTAAAAGTTGATCATAAATAAAATTCATGTAAGCACAATGATCTTCCCGAATCCTAACCAAGGAAAGCTTTAAGAACCCCCCCCTCGGCGAAGGTGTAAAATCCCGGCGAATCTTGTATACTTCTCGATAAAAATATTAATTTTATTGGCGATTTTTTTCGTTTTTCAGGAAAAAAATAATAATCCCAATTGGCGAATCTTTTATAATCCCTAGAAGTCTGTGGAAAATTGTGGTGAATTGCAAATTTTTTTAAACTAATAAAATATTTTTCATTGGTGATTAAAACCAATTTGCAAACCAGATTTTTTTTTCCATTGGAGAATTAATCTTGTTTTCAAAACATATATTTTTTTGTTGGCGATTAAAACCTTTTTTCAAAGCAAAAAATATATTTTCATTGGAAAATTAAATAAAATCTCAAACTAATAAAAAATTTAGTGGCAAAATAAATGGATATGCTAATAAAAAATCATAGGGACTGTTCGATGAATGTTTGATGGACGACTGTAGTTGCATTCCGGAAGTAAATCTCTAAAGCACTAGACTTGCAAATTGAAACCTCCGGAATAACACTAGAACCGTTAGATTTATAGAAATCAATGGTTGAGATTTTATTACCATACAAATGGTTATAGAGTTTTGTTTCTCAGCGATGGGGCAACCTCGATGGGATGCACAACTTTCAAAGTGTCAACTCATTTAATGAATTGTACGGTGCCATTAAGGTATGTCTTCTCAAATACTTTCAAACGCCAACTTGACATTTAATGTAATCTTTAGTAGCAGATTGGCACTTTTTTCTTGGCAAATAAATGGTCACTTCCTGCTAGTGAAGTTAAGTGAGCCTACATACAAGGAAAGGTGGAAATATTTTCAACTCCAAACTCAGAGTTTCCTCAAAATGGTACTTCTTGGAGATATCAGGGAATGAGAAGATGAACTTGTGCCCGTCATGCAACTAGATTTGAATTGGCATGAAGAAGAGAAACTCAACATCATTTCCTAGTTGCATTCAGTGGCGTGGAAAGAGAAAACCAGTAATGTTGAGTACAACAAGGTGATTTTCATTTTAGAAGAAGAAGAAGAACTCGTTGAATTTCATAATTTAGTTATGGAAATGCAGTTAGAACTGTATAGAGTCCTGACACCTCCAGTGGTTTAACAACATGCATGAATCCTTTTGTGACATGTAATGATAAGGAAGGGGGTAGTTTCAGATTTTGAGCACTTTTTGATTGTATAGGATGTGGGGTGATAGGTCTGTGAATCCAAATTTTTGGCATTAGAGAGATAAAAGAATATATTTCTAAATTTGTGTACTTATTAATGCTTCCCTTTAATTATGAATGAATTGTGTTTCTTCATGATTATTCTTCAATGTTTATCCGTTAGGTCAAAATGCATATATTTCATCTCTCAGACTTTGTCTTCGAATTAATTCATTTGTTAAAAGAGAAACTATTGCTTTTGTTTACTTATTTTTCGCATGTGATTACTGATTGTGAGACAAACGAACTTTCTGTCATTTTTTTTAAGGGTAAGTGCACCAATCTGTGGCACAATTTTGGCTCTTAAGATGCCACATTTTTTATTGATTTATTGATTTATTTATTTTTATTTTTCTGAAATCAGCAAAATCTGATTTGCACAAGAAAATGAAGATAGTTACACTCAAAATTTCAAGATGCGGCAAGAACAAAAGTTGAATTGCTCCAAGTCTAGTTTCTAAGCTAATATTTTTTTTTGAAATTAATGAAGATTAAGAGTCTCAAAAGGGGTGGGGGGGAGCAAAACAGGTCCTGTTTTTATAAAAAAAAATAGCATAGCGCTTGAGGGCTGTTAGTTTTTCTTAGATCAGATTAAACAAAGAAAGCACTTAGAAATATTGCAACACATAAGACAATTAACACAACAAGATACCTTGGGAAAACCCTCCTCTTGAGGGAGAAAAACCCAACAAATGAATCTCTTATATAATGTAGCACAAAAGCAGAAATCTGCTTACAACTCAGGCCCAACAATGGCCAATAATGAATACAATGAAGTCGCACCTCTCCTAGATGCACAAGATACAAATGAATATGTTCTTCCTTGAAAACGGATCTGCTGCTATGAAGATGCGAATTCTGCTATGCTCTGTAATAGTGAACTTGCTTGAATAGAATGGATGATACAATGACAAATAAGACCTTGTATTTATACAAGTGAGGCACCTCTTCAAGATAGGTCGGCCCACATAAAAGAAACATAATGAATGATAACATCAATAAGGTCGGCCCAAGTAATAACCAAAGCATGTGAACCATATAGGGTCGGCCCTCTTTATTTATTAAATATTATTTGTCATAAATTAAATAGCCAAATGGCTACACATTTAATTTATGCTATCTTCTTGGAATTCGTGCACAAGAAGTTCAACCTGTAGCTACTATAACATCAACACTCCCTCTCAGCTAGGGATGAACTTCCACCTGCACAAGACACATCATATCAGAATGAAAACAAAATAGAATATCACCTCAATGTGGTATCAACCATTATGGCTACCTCCATAGATGGTATAAACAAGTGCTCATCACCTAATGTGATGTTGTCACCTCAATGTGACTTTCACCATGGCTCTCCCAGAGGGTGATACACAAACACAAATAAATCATCACAGATTGCCTCACGTGATGCTATCATGGAGTCACACACATGACATCCACCGTGGCTCTCCTAGAGGGTGGAAACAAGGGCTTTCACCTCAAATCTCAAAGAGAAATGCATAAAAAAATCATCACGGATTCCCTCTCGTGATGTTGTCATGGAGTCACACACATGACATCCACCATGGCTCTCCCAGAGGGTGGAAACAAGGGCTTTTACCTCAAATCTCTCTCAATAGAGAAATGCATTATCAAGGGCTTACACCTCAAATCTCTCTCAATAGAGAATTGCATTATCAAGGGCTTACACCTCAAATATCTCTCAATAGAGAAATGCATTATCGATCAAGGATCACTGACGCTAAGACTCCTTCTCAGTCAAGGCTGCATTCTCCACCATAAAAATCTTTTCTCGAAAGTACACAAACTTAATCCTGGTGAGAGGCTTGGTGAGAATGTCTGCCAATTGCTCTTCAGTGCTGATATACCTCAACTGTATAGCTTTCCTTTATACCATATCTCTAATATAGTGGTACTTGATCTCAACATGCTTTGTTTTGTCATGAAACACGGGATTGATAGAAAGCTTTACACAACTCTGATTATCACAGTGTATAATGGTAGGCTCCATTGATTGTCCAAACAATCCTACAAGGAGCTTACGAAGCCACACTGCCTCATGAGCTGCCATACAAGCTGCTATATGTTTTGCCTCAGTTGTACTCAAAGCCACTGAAGACTATTTCCTGCTACACTAGGAAATCATAGCAGTACCTAGACTGAAACAAAAACCAGAGGTACTCTTTTGATCCGAGACACATCCTGCCCAATCAGAATCAGTAAAACCATGTAGCTCTAAATCCACATCTGAAGAATATCTCAACCCATATCCAATTGTGCCACATAAATATCTCAGGATATGTTTAGCTGCTACAAGATGTATTTGCCTTGGTTCACACATAAACTAGCTAAGTGCACTCACTGCATAGCAGATGTCAGGTCTAGTGTTAACTAGATACATCAATGAACCAATCAACTATCTATACATCGTAAAATCCATTGGTTCTGAACTAGCTGCAGCCTCTTTCAACCTATCTAGATTAGTCTCCATGGGTGTAGACATAGGTTTGTAGTCAATCATACTAAATCTTCTGAGAATTTTGACAGTATACTTGCCTTGACTTAGAATCATCTCATCTGACTTTTTCCAAACTTCTAAGTCAAGAAAGTAATGCATGAGACCTAGATTCTTCATCTCAAACTGTGAAGCTAACTCCTTCTTGCATTTTAGAATTAGATGTTCCTCACCAGTGATAATCAAGTCATCAACATATAAAACCAAAATCAATGATTCACCATTTACTACTTTGAAGTAGATGTTAGAATCTACATCATTCTTTGAGAAACCCAGGCTTAAAAGATACTGATCAATCCTTTCGTACCAAGCACGAGGAGCTTGCTTAAGACCATACAAAAACTTCTTTAGCTTGCAGACATGAGACTTCTTCCTATATACCTCAAATCCTTTGGGTTGCTCAATGTAAACCTCTTCTTCTATTACACCATTTAGAAAAGCTGTCTTTACATCCATTTGGTGAATCTTCCATCCTCTAGATGTGGCAATAGAAATGATGGTTCTGACAGATGTATATCGAGCCACAGGAGCAAAGGTTTCTTCATAGTCAACTCCCTCTTTTTGTGAAAACCCTCTAGCCACGAATCTTGCCTTGTGCTTCTCAATGCTCCCGTCAGCTGCATGCTTGATCTTGAAGAGCCATTTAGAAGACACCACAGGTTTGCCTTTGGGTCTAGGAACTATATCCCAAACATCGTTCTTAAGTATGGACTGATATTCCTCAGACATGACATCTTTCCATACTTGTTGACAAGAAGATTCTTCAACACTTGAAGGCTCTGACTCAATAATCTGACTCATCAAGGAGACATAACTAGAGAACTTGTGAGGTCTCTTGCTTTCTTTGAAAGCTCCTCTTGGAGCTGCAAAACTTTTTGCCTCCTGCATTGTCCTACGAGCCCAAAGAGGTCTTTTCTTTCCAATCACAATATCTAGAGGTCCATCAGTAGGATCCAAGGGTTCAACTGGATCAACATCTTCTTTAGGTTCTGAAGCCTCCTTCAGGTTCTCTGGAATATGGTCAACTTCCATATCTTGAGGAGGTTCTTCTTCATCAATCTCCATAGGAGTGCCCTTGGACCTTCTGAAAGCAACATCTTCCTCAAATGTGACATCTCTTCTAATCTCAATAGACTTCTGTCCTGGTATGTATATCCTGTAAGCTTTTGATGTCTCATTGTAACCTACAAGAATTCATTTCTTCCCAGAAGGTTCTAGCTTTGTTCTCTTTTCCTTTGGAATATGAATATAGACTGGACAGCCAAAGATCCTCAAATGACTAACTTCAGGTTTCACCCCTGAGAATGCTTCTTCAGGAGTTTTATTCTCCAAGATCCTGTGGGGACTCCTGTTTTGAACATAGACGGCTATCCTTGATGCCTCAGCCCAAAGAGAGATTTGCAAATCTTGATCATGGATCATAGCTTTTATAACTTCCACAATAGACCTATTCTTCCTTTCAGCAATACCATTTTGTTGTGGATTATAGGTAACACTGAACTCCCTCTTAATCCCTGCTTCAATGCAAAAATCTCGAAATGTGCCAGAGGTGTATTCTCCACCATTATCGGATCTCAAAACTTTGATCCTTTTCCCAGATAGGTTTTCAACCTGCGCCTTGAATTCTCTGAATCTTTCTAATACTTCTTCATATTCTTTAGATCTCAAGAAATAAATCCAAGTCTTTCTAGAGTAATCATCAATAAAAGTAATATAATACAAGAAACCACTAGAAGATGCAGTAGACATTGGACCACACAAATCAGAACGAATGAGATCAAGAATACATTTAGATCAACTTTCACTAGAATGAAACGTACCTTTTGTGTTCTTGCCTAGAGCGCATCCCTTGCATGTTCCTTCATGTTCTTGATTGAATTTTGGAAGACCGGTGACCATCTTCTCCATGATAGGTAGAGCACGAAAGTGAATGTGAGCCAATCTTCGATGCCAAAGATCACACATGCTGGAGCTGTCATGCACAAGCGCTTGAAGAGGATGAGTGCATAGCCTGTAAAGACATTCATGTCTAACTCCAATCACTTGAGCAGTTTTGAAGCTGGAGTTCTTTGCCCATATAAGAACTTTTCCTTTAGAGAAGGCAACTTGATAACCCTTGTCTTCCAATGCTGAAATTGAGTCAAGATTCCTCTTTATCCCTGGAATGAACAGTACATCATTCAACTCCAATGAAATCCCAGAATCCAAGTGAAGAGAGGAGTTTCCAATTCCTTTCACATAATATCTAGCATCATCTCCAATGACGACTTGATCACTAAAGTTGCTCTCCACTAATTTTGAAAGGTGACCCCTCAAACCGGTGATGTGCCTAGAGGCACCACTATCAATCAGCCAAGTGTTGACATCGGTAGATACATTACTTGACAAGGCTGAATAGAACAAATAATCACTAGAGTCTTTCTACGGAGCAACTTCTTCAACATTTGCAGTGGCAACTTGTTGCTTAGGTCTTTGAGGACAATCCTTCGCAAAGTGACCATACTTATCACAACGAAAACATTGAATCTTGGACATGTCTCATTTCCTTTTGAAGGAAGGAGCACCATCATTTCTGTTTTCTCTTGAAGAACCCTTTCTTGAAACCTTTTCCTTTCTTTGACGAATGAGAGGCAAGAACTTGTAATTCTTCATTCTTTGAACTTTGACCAATGCCCCTAGCCATTAGTCTTGACTCCTCTTGGATACAGTCAATTCTTAATCGATCAAACTTGGGAAGTTTAGATCTTGCACTGATTCCTTGAATGAACGCCTCCCATGAAAGCGGAATACCATTGAGAGCAAGCATAGTTAGGTCTTTGTCGTCAATCATGTGACCAATTGTGGAGAGTTGATCTCTTCTCTCTAAAATCCTCATGAAGTATGTAATAACATATTCTCCTTTCGCCATTTTCACATGATGAAGTTGTTGCTTCAGTGCAAGAGCTCGACTAGTGTTGTTGATTTCATACATCTCTTCAAGTTGGATATGACAAGAGAGATGTTTACAACCCGATCGGTACAACATGATCCTTGACAGAGTCAACCAACACTTTCTTTGCCCTAGTGTCTTTCTTCCTCCACTGCAATTTCTCTTCTTCCTCCTCAGGTTCAGGAAATTTTTTTTTCACAAACTCAGCCAAATCATTCTCTTCCAAAGTGAGCACGATCCTAAACCTCCATGATGTGTAGTTCGAGATCCCTTCGAGTCTATCCTCGATTTTCAGACCGTTCACCATCTTGAGAAATTTAGAAGATAGACTGAAAAAGAATAATGAGAGTTGCAAACTAAAAAATCTGATCACGATCTTTTTCACACCCGCTTTGATACCATGTTAGTTTTTCTTAGATCAGATTAAACAAAGAAAGCACTTAGAAATATTGCAACACATAAGACAATGAACACAACAAGATACCCTAGGAAAACCCTCCTCTTGAGGGAGAAAAACCCAGCAAATGAATCTCTTATATAACGTAGCACAAGAGCAGAAATATGCTTACAACTTAGGCCCAACAATGGCCAATAATGAATACAATGAAGTCGCACCTCTCCTAGATGCACAAGATACAAATGAATATTTTCTTCCTTGAAAATGGATCTGCTGCTATGAAGATGCGAATTCTGCTTTGCTCTTTAATAGCGAACTTGCTTGAATAGAATAGATGATACAATGACAAATAAGACCTTGTATTTATACAAGTGAGGCACCTCTTCAAGATAGGTCGGCCCACATAAAAGAAACACAGTGAATGATAAACACAATAAGGTCGGCCCAAGTAATAACCAAAGCATGCAAACCATATAGGGTCGGCCCTCTTTATTTATTAAATATTGTTTGTCATAAATTAAATAGCTGAATGGCTACACATTTAATTTATGCTATCTTCTTGGAATTCGTGCACAAGAAGTTCAGCCTGTAGCTGCTATAACATCAACAAGGGCTCCCCCCCTTTTGATTAAATTTTTTTTAGAATTAAAAAAATCTCAATGGTGAGAAATTAGCTAACACCATTTAGTTTATCCTCCTTCTTTTGGATAATTTTTGTAATGAATATATAATATTTTATGAATTTTCAAAGTGGACACATCCTGAAAATCTGAAATTTGAGCGTGCTCCTCCCCAATTTTTTTGCAAACTCATCGAAAATTGATTTGATTTTTTTTTATCATGTGTAGAATGGAGTCTAGTTTCAAAAAATGTAATTTGTTTCACGTTCCGATGAACGTGTAAAAATCTATCCTAAACCTAGCACATGTTGGTTTTTGACCAAAAACGAAGGCATTTACAATAGAAGCCATGGATCAAAACCTTAACTAAATCAAAATGAAAAAATAATTATATATTTAGATAGATAAGAGAGAGGTTAACGTTATCATAATTTTTTTATAAACTTGCATTGAAATACGTGCAAATGAGACAAGGAGCACAGACGGAAATATGAGAAAATTTGGCAAATCCTGTTAATTAACATGTCCAAAGTAGGCCATTTGGCGAGCGCCAAATTTGGCATGTGCCAAATGTGAAGGGTCATTTGGTGAGTGCAAAATGGCCTGCTTTGCACATAACTAGAATTTCCCCTCTTTGGTGAACAACTTTCATAATGCTTAGAGTGCACAGTTTATGATCGTAGATGGATAGTCGAGGTTTTACCTTTCATACCTTCTCTAACTCGTTACTGTTACTAGATAACTCTTTATCCCTCTGAATTCTCTATCTCTCAGGTCTCACTCCCTCCCACGTGACCTAGACTTCTCTCTCAGTCCAATCCCCTCTCTCAGGTATCTTTCCCTCCCACATAGGTACCTAAATAAATCCATCTCACTCCAACCCCCTTTCTCACTCTCCCTCTTTGGTCTTTTTATCTCTCACTCCATCTCCCTCTCTTAGGATGTTATATTTCTCTGAAGTCTCTCCCTCCTACCCTCTCCCCCTCTCTTAGGTATGTCACTCACTCACTCCCTCTATCTCTCTCCTATTCCCTCTCTCTCTCTCTCTCTCTCTCTCTCTCTCTCTCTCTCTCTAGGTATCTCCCATGCCCTCTCTCTCTCTCTCTCTCTCTCTCTCTCTCTCAGTGTCCA